>JANLJB010003313.1:25832-42369 GCA_026212285.1 Bursera cuneata
CATTGTCCTCAAGCAAGACTTTTTTTCCATTAAACTTTGCAAAGAAAGGAAAGAAGATGCAAACCTAGTGATACCTGGCATCATAATGTCTCACCTCATTGTAAATGACCTCATTAAAGACAAGGTCTTATAATGTGCATAAATGAAGATTGTGAAAGCAATAGCTTGGTCAATGACTTTTTTGAACTTTGGCAACTTCCCAATAATTCCAAGCATAAGATTAATGGTGTGAGTAGCACATGAGGTCCAAAATATTTGTGGCCTTTTCTCCTTTAACAATTTTGCTGCAGCCATATTGTNTAGTAACATTGTCAGTTACTACTTGAACAACCTTTTCTGGCACAACTTGTTCAATGCATTTGTTCACATAATTAAAAATTAACTCAACAGTGTGTGCCTCTTCAGAAAAATCCTTAGAGAAAAGAAAAGTGGTACCTTCCTTGAAATTCACACACAAATTCATGATAATCCTCCTTTTTCTATCCGTCCAAGCATTCATCATAATTGAACACCCATTTTTTTCTCACTCTTCTTCATGCTTCTTGATAAATTCTTTAGTTCTAGCAATTTCTTCTCTTAGTAAAGGTTGCCTCAATTGACCTTTACATGGAGGTCCAAAACCCGGTCCAAATTGACCAACCGCCTCCACAAATAACTTGAAACTATCATTCTCAATTACATTGAAAGGAACACCCGCTTCATATAGCCAAATATTGCTGCACAGAATGTGTTCTCTCTTTGAAAAGTGCTTCATTGATACTTTGTTGTCTTTTTGTCATACTNTTCACTTCCACTCAATGAGAGATTAGGATTAATCACCGATGTAAACCTATCCATAGGGCCAAGAACACGAGGCTCTTTCCTTACCCCTAACTCCTCCATTTCTTCCTCACCCTTATCAACACTCACTTCCTCTCTCAACAAATCCTCCTNCTTTCCTCTTATTTTTTATCTTATTTTTTGTCTCCATAATTGCTTACTTACACCTAGATTGATCATCCGCTGTTGCTTTAGGACATGCAATCACATTTTCCGTTATGTGTGCTACATGTGCTTTAATTCTATAAACTCTTCCAGACATCACCTTACCACACAACTTACATTTAACTTTATCAATATTATTTGGGTCAACCAACATTCCAAACTCTCATCCAATATCATTAGACTTCCGTTTAAGTATATTTGATTCTGATGTTGGTTGTTGGGTAGTAAAGGCGACAGAAGAATTAGCGTTATGGGTCATTGAATATATTGTTTACCACCTAATAAACACAAATAACAATTAAACATTAATAAAATTAAAATCATAACCTTATGATTCTTATCAAAAACCAACATAAAATATATTGTTTAGTGTTAATAATATTTAGGCATAGTCTATTATAAACACTAAAATAATTAACAACAATTACACACAAAAATATTAACCTAAAATCTCATTAAAATTCAACACCCTTCTCCTTAAGCAATTGTGAACCATCAATAAACAATTATATCAAAATTAACAATCATATTAACCTAAACAATTATATTACTTAGTTAACAATAATAAACAATTATATCTAAAATATTAACCTAAAATCTACAAATCAAAATATTAAAAAAATTTTAAAAAAATCACAATGTTATCAAAATTCAACACAAATTATATTATTTAGTGTTTATAATGATTAGACATAGATAATTAGTAATTATTTACAAAAATAAACAATAAAAACTATAAGGAGCATTTCATCAAACATATAATATACATATTGATTATATAGTCAAAAAATTGAAAAAAAATTATTACCAAGTTAAATACTAACCTTGTGTTGACTAATGTAATCGATGGAGTTTAAAGATAATGTGGATTGTAGAATTTATTTGAAAGAGAAAAAATTAGGGTAGTATTCGGCAGAGGCAGAGAAGGAGAAGGGCAGAATATAATAGAAGAGAAATACGCTGCCTACTGGAGTTGTTTATGTTAGTAAGTTATAAAGCCCAAAACGACGTATAATAGAAGAGAAATACGCTGCCTACTGGAGTTGTTTATGTTAGTAAGTTATAAAGCCCAAAACGACGTCGTTTTGGGCTGTTTTTAATAACACCCAAAACGATGTCGTTTTGGGCTGTATTTAAAATTTTAAAAACAGGCCAAAACGACGTCGTTTTGGATGGCTTTTTTTAAAAAAAAAATCCCTTCTTCCTTGATCGACCAACTCTTCCTGTTGCCTCTCTTCTTCCGCCTTTTGCCTACCATCTTGCCCGCCTGGCCCACCTTTGATCGCCTAGGCACCGGTCAATGCCGCCTAGGCACCGGTCAATGCCGCCTAGGCTGCCGACCGCCTAGACCCGATGCCTAACAGCTTTTCCTGGCGGTCCCCTACAGCCTAGTGCCTTGCCGTCTCCTAGTCGGCCGCCAAGGCCGATTTTTACTTCGCTGCTCTCAGGTATTTGTTGTTAACTTGGATGATTTGAATGGGATACTAGTAATTTTTTCTTAAATAAATAAAAAAAAAAACTAATAAATCTTATTCTCTCCCTTCAAATTTCTATACTAATACACCCACTGTATCTGCGTCCACCATCTCCTTCTCCGATCCCTCCATGAATCCACCACCACCATCACCAATCACCATAAAATTTCGTACAAATGATATTTATTATATAAATAAAAAGAGGAGGGTCATCTCACACTTTCCCTTATAAGAAGGGCGTAACAAACATCCTTAACGAACTTTTAATCCCAACCGCAGTAACAGAAACGGTTCCTCCACGTGGCACCTCAATATATTTTCCCGCCAAAACCAATCTTTCTCATGTAAAGACTACCATTTCTTCACCCAAACGAAGAAGAAAAAAATAAAAAATTTCCTCACAGCATCATCGATGGCGACCAAACTTCTCATCACTTCGATCCTTCTCTGTCTCTTCTCTCTCTCCACCTCTCATAGCACCTCCGCCACCCTCCACCACGCCGCCGACATCCTTTTCAACTCCAGCTTCCTTTCCATGTCTCTCACTCTCCAAATCGTCTCCAAACACTTAACCACCACAAAACGGCTCCACTCTCCGTCGTCTCTCACCATCTTCTCTCCCTCCGACTCCGCCTTCGCTTCATCCGGCCAACCCTCTCTTCCTCTCCTCCAGTTCCACCTCTCTCCTCTCTCTCTCACTCCCCACTCCCTCAAATCCCTCCCCCATAACTCCAAGATCCCCACTCTTTTCCCCAACCACTCCCTCACTGTCACTTCCTCGCCCTCCAAAGACTGCAACGTCTCACTTAACGGCGTCAAGATTCACGGCTCGCCCATATACGACGACGGGTCGTTGATAATCTTCGGCGTCGACGAGTTTTTCGATCCGGGTTATCGAGCTTCAGGCTCTTCCAAGACTCGTCACAATGTGAATCTTGCATGTAGGGGATCGTTTAACGGCTCGACGAACTCGAACGCGTTTGGAGATGTTTATGAGGTGCTGGGATCAAAAGGGTACTCGTTAATGGGTGCGTTTCTTTCATTGCAGTTGCTAGGGTTTAAACAAAAGAGTAACGAGAGTAGTTCATTGACTGTGTTTGCTCCTGTTGATGATGTGATGATGGATTACGTTGGGAAAGTTGGCGAGTACTCGTCGCTGTTGTTCAGGCACGCGGTGCCTTGCAAGGTTTCGTGGAGTGATTTGGTGAATTTTGATGTTGGGGTTAATGGGTTGACGACGTTCTTGGAAGGGTATGAGATCAATGTGACGAGATCTGGCGATGATCTTCTGATGCTCAATGGAGTTGCACTTAGTTCTCCAGATGTGTACTACAGTGACTGGCTGGTTGTTCACGGTATTCGAGAGGTTCTTGCGGTGGCCAAGAGGGTAGGGAAAGTGGCAGAACCACCATCTTCTTCTAATACTAGTGAGCAGAATGCTCATAATCGTGGTGAATTTTAAGGCTTGTTTGCCTTTGCTACTTTCTGGTGAAAATCTTTGTAATCATGATTTCCAATTCATCAAGAATTTCTAGTTTGCTCACTAAAGATGAGATGAGAGTATCTTTGATCTTGTTGATTGGGTTCATCTTTTTGGTGCATTTGACACTCAATTCAATGGAGTTCTCGAGAAATGTGACCATGTAAACTCGCGCTTGTTTGTAAGAAATTCAGTTTTTCATTCGACTGAAACCCAATTAATGTAGCTTTAATTAATTCTTCTTTTTCATCTTCATTATATCATTTTTGGGTGAGTTGTTTATCTTGGATTGTTCACTAGTGGCTGATTCTATCTTAAATGCCCAGTCAAATGAGTTCCTGAATTGGGGCACCGCTTAAAATCTTTGGTTAATTATAGTTCCGTGACACTACACCAATATTTGTGTGGATTGTCGCCTTGATTACGGCTTCAGATTGTTAAATACTCCGGCTGAAACTGTGTTGGATGGAATGCCTCAATAGCTAAAATTGCAGTAATTCTATGAATTCGGATAAACTGATAGGTGTTAAATGTATATAATCATGTTAACAAAATATTGGAAAACTCTATCTCAATTTTACATTCCTCAGTCATGTGAAATTCATTGTATGTAGCTGCTGCTTCAATTTCAGCCTTCAGGCCTCATAAATTTAACATAAAACTGCGGCTCCTTATTTATCAAATGACTGGCTGCGTCTTCTGTTCATATACTTGGCTTCTAAAAAAGCTGAATTTTGCATCCCAATTTCATTACTTTCTGGTATTTGAGGTGCAGTTCATGCACATCATCACTCTGATTCCCTACTGTATATATCTTGCTTGTTTTTGTTCCGTTAAACAATCTTTCTTTTCAAGGAACTGGGAATAGTGACTTGTAATTATCTAGAACGCTTGCTAGTTGATAATAACACTGGGTTTCAGTCTTGATTCCTCTCAAACTGAATATCTCGTTACTCTGTTCATATTTTTGTCTGATTCAAGGTTTGAAGAGGAAATCATTTTACTATAACTTGGCTGTTCACTTTTCAACCAAAATTCCATAGATTGTTTTCAGCTGAATGATTTCCAATATAGAATTTCATCATAACTCCACTTACCAATATGTCAATGCTAAGGAGATAGGATAAATGATAGTCTCTTTGTTTCTTATTCTTATTCCCTGGCTGTGTCATGATGCACTTTCTTTAGTTGATACTGTTGTATAAGAGAAATATATGTGAGATTGTTTATATTTATGTTTATATTGACATTCATAGCGAAAATTTCTCAAAGGCGGCAGCACCTCAAATAGTATCTACTTGCAGAGGAAGAGGAGGAAGGAGCAACTGCTATAAGCAAGACAAACAGCAGAGACCATCACCAACCAATAACTAATTGCTCTTACTATACATGGGTAATAAAGTACACTAGAAATGGCTATTCGCCTCCAACTCAAGATGTAGCTTCGCCCCACCTTGGTTTCTTCTCCAAATAGGAGTTACAGTAAAATTCAGAAATGCCTGTTCTTTGTATTAATTCTCTACTATGAGGCCTAGACTTCATTTGAAATGTTTGGCGATGATACTTGATTGTTGCTGCTACTTTTAACACTTTTCTTGTGACTCTTACTTAACCCTCTTATTGGTAAGGGTAGTTTCACAAACACTTCCTCCCTTCGGGGGTGGTTTGCACAGAGTATCCAAAGAACAAGACAGAGCAAGACTCCAACGGAGATCAAACCCAGTCCTGCATTTACAATTTTGAGATAATGCTCCAAGGGAGGACAGTAATTCGATGTGATGTTTTGGAATGTGTCCCTGACAAAATTGCAATCCTGGAGGCTGAGTAAAGGTGGGGTGTAATGCTCAAGAGCATAGATCTCCGTCACTGCTGCTACCAACTCCCCGTAGAAGTATGGGGTAACCCTTCCCACTGTGATGCACAGCCCAGATGCTGATACCTTGCAAATATAGTTCTTCCAAACCTGAATATGAAAAAAGAAACAGATTTATAAAATAAAAGATAATAAAAGAAAAACCCTTATAGGGTTAGATCTCATGAACAAAATGTCGGAAATACAACCTTTCAAATCAGTGCATGAGCCAAGTAAGATATCAATTTTAACCAATACTTAAGTTCAAATTTCTCCCTACATTGATGTACTTAGCTAAACTGGTGTTAACTAATTTTCAAACATGTTTAACCTAACATTGGCGAAATGAAGTTTCTTGCAATAAAAAATTAACTGCAATAAAAAATTAACTGTTAAATTCTACTATTTATGAAACATGCATATACACCAAAGCACACTGAGAAAGTAACCAAAACATTCCAAAGCGTTTTAATCTCCCTTAGTCAAAGCCTTTTGGTTAAACATGCACAGAATCACTCAGAAGGAAGTATCCAAAAGGTATTCCAGAAACACACACTTGAAGTCTTATATTATCTCTGCTTTTCCATAACTTGTTCTTCTTCCATTTTTTCCCCTAAAATTCTGGTTTCAGTTAACGACTTGGCACTTCTAGAATATTTTGGTACCAAAATCAGACAAGATTCAATTCATAGCTTCAAATAAATTAGCTTCTTAAAAGAATGCTTCCTTCTTTTTCAAAAATAGTATTCTCTAATGTTTCTGAGTGGTCTATAAGTATCTCTAGAAGCATCCAAGTAAATTTCTACAAAGAATTGGATCTTTTTTATAATTTGAAAAAAAAAAGAAAAAGAAAAAGGAAAATGCATTCAATTATACAACAGCAGATAAAGACATACCTCAGACGCATTTGCTACAGAAACTTCTTGAGGCCCACACTGGCGGTCTTGTAGCTGAGAGTCAAATGGGTAACATAGAGGAGGCATTACAGGTCCAGACTGATTGTAGTACTGATAATCCTGAGATGGATTGCCATTTGCAACATTATATATAAATTGATTGACGACATTTACAATGTCATTGATGACTAGTTTACTCTTGACAAGAGTTTGGTTTGTTGTTCTGTGGTCAACACATGGAAGGATGTTGCTAAGAGCAGTCTCTGCATGAGGATGATTTACCCATTCATCCATGGCCATACAGGTGTCTGAGATTGTACTGCAATATGAAAAGGACCATATTTCTCTCAGGAATTAGGATTTGCAATATCCATTAAGCATGTCAGTGTTGGATCCCAAAGATGAAACCCATAACATAACAAAAACTTTAGAATTTCTAGTTTGTGTCCAAATAGGAAATAATTTTCTTAATGCTTAGAGATATAGAGAGCCTTCAACTAAAATTAAAAATAATCTACTTTAATAAAAATCTATCATGTGGTATTGACAAAATTAAGAGGAAGCAAGTGCAAAGAAAAGGAAAACATGCAATATATAGTCATGCAAAGGAGACAACAGAAACATGCCACACATAATAAATTATCTTTCATCTAAACAAATATAAATTAGAGAAACATTAAGAGATGTCTTCATCCAAAATCAAATGAAGTAGAGAACCATAAAGAGATGTCTTCATCCAAATTCAAATGAAGTAGAGAACCATAAAGAGATGTCTTCATCCAAAATCCAATAGCCTAGTTTTCAGGACTGTGGAAACTTACATAAGTACAAAACTGAGCTTTGCATGCAAAATAAGTTTAGAATGAAGATAATCACAAGCTATAAATTTATCGTTCATCTAAACAAGCAAACGAAGTTAAAAATTTTTAACAGAGACGTCCCCATCAGACATTCAACATCTTACTTGTTAAGGATTACAAATACTCCACATAGAATAAATGTAATTGCCACTAGTAACCATCCGCTCACGATGAATCTGCAACAATACATTGAAAGATCACATAAAGTTAGTCAAAACATCCATCAAAAGAGGCAGTATTACTGCATAAAGCAGAACCTCATCATTAGAAGTGGTACAGATTGACCAGGCACATATAGAACTTACATGTGAATTGCGTGCTGGTGCCCAAGGATAGAAAGCACTGTAACATGAAAAGAAATCAGTTAAGTTGTAAACAGACGCAATCAAGTTGATGAGAAAAATAAATGCAAGTTATAAATTCAAATAAGATATTTCAACAATACATACAAAGACCAATCAGGGACAGGAGAAGCATAAATGCTGCCACAGTGATCAATGCAGTTCGCCTGCAACAATGGATTCAAAGGCCATCAACATCATGAGTGTCTAAACAGATTTCATCTCAGATAACACTATCAAGGTCTAAAAATACATACACAGCACCAAACACTTTTTTTATTTTAGAAGAGTTTTCACTGGTCTTCTCCGTCAAGGTATCAGCTGCAGTACGTAGATCCACATTTAACTTATCAATGTCATCCATGACATCAGAAGGAAGGAAAACCTGGGCCACATTAATAGTCTTTGCAAGAGAAAGATACTGTGTAACATTTCTCAGGGTTTGCACAGTGTAGTCTGACTGGTTTACAACATACTTAATAGTATGCAAAACTTCTTTATGAAATTCATCCTGCCCGACAGAAAGAAGAATACATCCAATCCTGGGTGAAAAATAATTATATGTTAGCAGGAACAATGAAACAAGAGAAGTCCAAAAAGAGATTATTTATCATGTTATTGAAGGGGAAAAAGAGGCATAACAAGTTTAGTATAGGAGTTCTCCTAATCCCAATATTCCTGATCCTGTTTCGGTGTCCACACTTCAAGGAATATGAACGCAGGAAGCAATGGAGGCAGTTCAGTAAATTGTTAAAGAGAATGCGTAAAAGATACCTATATACCTTCCTGGGGCTAAAGGTAAAAACGCTTGTATAAGATCACATTGACCAAACAGAAAATAGTAGTAAAAATCACATCTCTCTGAACAACTATATATGAAAATGCTTATAAAATGCAAAAATATCAACAAGAGATCAATCACAGTAATATGCTGTACAGAAGTTCCATATAAAAATTAGTAGACCAAATAGCTGTATAAACATAGTTTTTAAGCAAAGAAAAGGGAAGAAAGACTTGCATGCATAAAGATAGAAAGCTAAAGCAATCTCCAAATGCAATAGGTAAACCTTTTCAAATAAAACTCGGGCAATATAAAACAGAAGACTTCATTGAAAATACTCAGGGCACCATAGGTTTTTTTCTTTCTTTTATTTTATTTTATTTTTTTCCTGTTTGGTGATAAGAAACTCAGAATGATAGCAGTTAAAAGCTTGAAGTTAGATGATTACGCTGCAGCACAAGTGAACACTATAAGCAATATCAAACAAATCCTTTGCGAATTAACTGATCCTTTGCCATCAACATTTATTTTCCACCCACAGCAATGATGTAATACAAGAGCCAAGCCAAACAAAACGAACCAGAGGACAGCCAGAACGAAAGCAGCGGCACCAGTAAATCCAACAGACTGCATACACAACGGTAAAAATAAAAATAATAATAATAATAAAATAAAATAAAATAAAAACTTATGTTACACACAGTATTTTTACAACAATACTAAAGTACGGGTCAAGAGGGAAATTATAGATTCCAGATGTAAGCAGAACAAAGCAGAAGATAAGAAAAACTCAGCTTGAAGCAATCACCAGGGACACAACATATAATAAAACGGGCAAAGACAGAAACTAGACACACTTCCACTTTCATGCAACAAGTTATTTCCATGATGTATAATGACATAAGGAAATAGTGGTGCACTGAAACTCCATTCTACAATTTTATATTTCTGGTCTGCGCCAATTATGAGTCAACTCTAGTGGAAGCTGTTTCATGCAATTGGTGGAAATCAGTGAATGGCCATTGCAGTTAAATTCACCAACTTTCATTTAATTAATGATTCACAGAACCATCAGGAATCTAAAATATCATAATATAACCACGTCTTTCTCTAATTTTTCTCCCTTCTACAATCTGATGCTTTTATTTGTTTCCAGAGAAATACCAATAGAAGTTGCCACAATTGAAAACAAATAATATTCCTATTTTCTACTGAACTATAATTCCACACATCTCGCATCACAAACTATGTCTTCTCAAACAAAACAAATGGTGAACAGAAAAGAAATATTTACCAATCAGCATAAATGTGATCAATGAGAGTCATCTCTCTAGAAATCACACATATTGAACAGATCAATCAAATCACAACCAAAATGTAGGAGATGAAATACAGGACTTACAGCCCAGTAATGCTTGTTGGTGATATCCCAACCGCCTCTGTAACGCCTAAAGCCATTAAGAATATCTGGCCTCTTAGTCCTGTTTGCCGCCAACAATAAAGGCTCTTGGTAAGCTGGCCCCGGCGCTTCTGCAGCCTCATAAATCCCATTTTTCCAGGTTCCTAAATCATGTTCTCCTGCATATTCATTTAACAAAACGCCATTAAATAATTATGACGAATAACTTAAATTGAAACACTACTCCACTGTAAAATACAAAATTAATTTTGTTCATTTTATTATGATCCATAAGGCTTCTATTTTGGCAATGATGGTAAACATTTATATATTTTCGGCAAAATAAAAATTCGGAAACAGAAGACTAAAACTTTCTCACTTTGATTGGTTTCTGAGAAGAAGTGGTTCTTTAAAAAAAATTAAAAACAAAAAAGAAATAGATTTTTTAATTTTTTCTCATCCCGGATACGAAAGAAAGAAATGAGAAGAAAAACTCAGCTGAATTCAACTGAAATTCACATTACTTAGGCACCTGAAAACGGCAGAAATCACCACTTACACCAAAAAAAAAAAAAAACGATTTTCTCTTGCTTTCCTCAGTTTTCTCAGCAACCAAACAAAACCAAGATTACAAAACGCAACACATTACCATAATTGAAAAAAAAAAATCCCAGATACCAAATACGATCAAACATATCACCACCAGTACCAGACTGGCAATCAACAGGAAAAATCAAGCCGAGACACAAAGTTGACAAAACGAACCTAAGATGAACTTAAGAGGATCTCTGGTGGGCACATCCTGAGGAAGAGCTGGAACAGAGCTAAAACAAAGTAAAAGGACAAGAATAAGAAGGACGGAAGAAGAAGAGTTTGGAGTCCAGAAGAAGAACATGTTCACTACTACTGAGTGAGTGAAAAGCAGATTTCTCTCACGGGAAACAACACAAACGAAGGGAACCCATTTGCAAGATTCGGTCGTTGAGTGAGTGAGAATTTATTAGGGTTGGATCAGCTGAAACAGAATGGAATGAAGGAGGAAAGATACAGAACAGAGGCAGTCACATGACGAAGAAGTTTACCGAAAAGGCG
This sequence comes from Bursera cuneata, assembly GCA_026212285.1. Taxonomy (NCBI): domain Eukaryota; kingdom Viridiplantae; phylum Streptophyta; class Magnoliopsida; order Sapindales; family Burseraceae; genus Bursera; species Bursera cuneata. The sequence continues at coordinate 36,993 of JANLJB010003313.1, forward strand.
GGTGTGTTTAATGAGTGGTTAAGGGATTAAGCTAACAAACAAAGCACATGCAATGCAAAAGCACTTCCAACTCTTAACAACATTTCTCATATTTAGTTGTTTTGTCTTCTACTGCTTTTTGCTTTTCCAACCTTTTCCGCTTTTGCCCTTTGGTCCAAACGACCCTCCTTCATTGTGCAAAATTTTGTTGTTTCTTGTGTTGTAAAACTGGAATTTATTATATTTTTTTTCTGTAATTCTCTTACTGATTTGTTTTGATTATAACTATCTTAGTTGGTGATTCATATTGTTTACCTACTAAATCTAAAATTTAGTTTAGTTGTCTTCGTCTTATTGGATTATCTTTGGAATTCTTTGTACTTGAAGAGAAGTCAAAAGTATATTAATGTTTGACTTTATTTTGGGGTTAGAAATACGCAATATTCAACATTATGAAAAGTAAATTGAAAAAAAAAAAAGATAAAACCAAATGATGTATTTAAAAATTGATTATGTTGGATATCATTTATTATCGAGTATTAATGTTCGATAAAAGAAATATATAATATGTTTGGGTCTATCAAAAATTATATTTTTTTCCTTCATCTAATCCGTTGTCCATAAAATAACTGATTTTCTAATTAGAAATTTGTGAGATATTCAAGAGATAATCCAAAAAGATTTTAAATATTACAATCAATCTTCTTAACTACTTGACTCAATTTTAGGGAAAAAAAATATTTACCGCCATCTTTAACTTTTTTTTTAATTTTGTTTTTTGTTGGGTAAGGGCTTTATGGTAAAAGAGCACAAAAGCAGTCGGGACTGAATCCAGGTGAATGGGAACAGAAGAGGAGTGGAGCGGGTTCGGTTGTCTCTGCTAAGCAAGTTAAAAGAAAATCATAATCTGGTGTGTTTAGGTGCACCGTAATATCATAATTTCACTCTGGAATTTGTTTAACTAAACTAAATTATTCAGTATCGTTGAAGGATGGAGCCATCGAGAAATCGCTTTCCACAGGGGGATAATGTACCATCATGATGCGATCTTAAAGCGGCCAATGATGTGATGAGACTGATTCTATCAGGTTCGTAAACACGTTTATGGGTGATTACGCGTTTAGATGATTTTTAATGCTACAAAATTATGTTATTCCAAAATATTTTATTTTGAAAAAGAAAAAGAGAAAAATTAAAAACAATTGTATAAGATCTAAAGTTAGGACTAGAAATAAAATATTATATTTTGAAATATTGACTTTTGAAGTATAAATATATATATACTCTAAATTAACATTGATTTCTATAAGATATTTATCTAATTAATTATTAAATGAAGTATTTTAACAAAAAGCTGCTTCAATAAGATAATAATTTATTAATTATAAAAAATTACAAAACTAACAAATAAGTAAATATTGATGTTAATTTACTTTTAAAAAGAAACGGTCGCAGTCCCCACTGAGTGTAGTGGAGCACATTAAATAGAATAAGATCATAACACTGTATACTAGCCACGTGATGAGGGACCCACCTACTAGCTTAATAGTGGTGGGCCAAAGAACAGCATGAAAAGCAACGCATCATCACCACTAGATCTTGGTGATTTCCACCAATTCCGCGTCGAAAGCACTTTCTCCATGGAGCCGTGAACGTCAATGCCGCCTTACTTTTAAGACCGTCAATCAATGCGTACGGTCCGATCCGATCCGGCTCCCCATTGCGGTGTCCGTGTGCGCCCTATACCTATTTGCTTATTGTAAGCTTGCAAGTCATACGCTGACCAAATTCATCACCTTTTCTCTTAAGACCTTTTCTCTTAAGTATAGTTTGGATCGTTAAAAATATATATAAAAACCGAAATAAAAATAGAATATTTTCATTCTTATTATTTAGTTAATAAAAAAAACCTAAGAATAAGAATCTCATTATCCAAGAAAGGGAATGAGTCATTCTCCCTACCCCCTTAGGAATCAAATTTGATTCCTGGCTAGAATCAAATAAAAGCAAGGTTTTTCACTTTTTGAAATAAAAAGTTATAGTATTTTAAAAAAAAAGTAAAATTAATTAAAAAATATTATAATATTTTAAAAAAGGTAAATAAATTAAAAATTTATAATATTTAAAAAAAGGTTAATAAATTTAAAAATATTATAATATTTAAAAAAATGTTAATAAAATTAAAAAGTTGAAAATATTTAGAAAAAGGTGAATAAATTTAAAAAGTTATAATATTTAAAAATTTTAAAAATATTATAATATTTAAAAAAAGGTTAATAAGTTTAAAAAGTTTAGAATATTTGAAGATATTATAATATTTTAAAAATATAATAAATTAAAAAATTATAATATTTTTTAAGAAGGTAATAAATTAAAAATAAAATTTTATAATATTTAAAAAAAGTTAATAAATTAAAAAATTATAATATTTAAAAAAAAGTTATAATATTTAAAAAGATTAATAAAAGATTATAATATTTAAAAAAAATTAATAAATTAAAAAATTATTATAATATTTTTTATAATAGATAAAAAAATAAATAAAGTGCAATAAATATGAAAATTCATATTTTATGATAACAATGATGTATATTTTTTATTATTATTTATTTTATATATTTTTATAGGAAGTAATTTGAAAATTTGATATTAACTTCAATTCCGAACTTTTTATAATCCAAACAACTTCTACAGGAATTAGATTCCGATTCCATACTGAACCAAATAGAAGAAATGAATAGCCATTCCGATTCTTATTCCACCCCATTCCGATTCCGAAGCTCAAACCAAATGGACTCTAATTTTATTATTAAATTTCAACTAAATTTTAGTACATATCGTATTTAATATAATCTATTTTTAAAATCATCAATTATAATAATCGTTAGATAAAAAAGAACATATATATATATATATATATATATATAGAGTAAAACATTATCAGTAGATATATCAAAAAAAAAATCTTCCACATAATATGCGTATGACATTCTACAATAGGTCGAATATATATATATAGGGGCAGGATCAAGAGCCACAAATTTGTACACAAATTATAAACCATTAGATTATATGAAAATCGATGGTTCAGATTATTCATGAGCCTTCAAACATTAAATACAATATTCTCTTATCCTAATTCCCTCTCCAGGCATTAAATGTTTTGTCTCCTCTCCTAATTCTCTTTCATCTCATTTTTATTTTCATATTTCATTTAAAAATATATATATATGGAATCATAAATTAAATTCTTAAATAATTTTTCACAAAAAATCAACAATCACAAATTATATTCTTTTATTTATAAATAATTCTTATAAAATCATTTATTTTTAACAATATTTTTATCAGACTCGTAAAATAGTCCTGTTTTATTTTAAAATTCTCTCTCCAGGCTATTTTCAGTGATTTCACTCGCACTGGCCCCATCTTCCTCTTGTTTTACTTCTTCTGGCTTTACAGGCCCCAGACCAGCCGACACCTTCACCATTGATGGATGTAGAAGTCTGTCACCAAGTTTGAAACCCTTCCGGAATTCTTCGATAATGACACCTTCTTCAAATTTTGCAGATTCCTCCCGTATAATTGCTTCATGCAACTTTTAGAAGGAAAAATGAAATTTCTCATAAAAAATTTTCTTTCATCTTTTTAAACATACACCAATGAGAGACAACCTATTAGGATTTTCTGCACTGAATTATCAAAATCATCTTTTATGACAGAAAATAATGAAGCTTACAACAAGTTTTACCTAGGTTTAACGTTTGAAGAAGATGTAATTTTTTATTTTAGGAGCTGCGAAGAAGATGAAGAAATTTTTTATTTTAGGTTTAAAGTTTGAAGAGATTAGATTTAACATTAAAAGATGAGTTTGTATTTTAATTGAAATAATTGTCTACAAACGGTTTCTATTGTAATTTTTTGTAAGATTTTATTAACCATAAGATCAAGTATAAATGAATGGTGAATAATTGGTGTGAAAAATTAAGTCAAAAAATTAAGTTTCAATAGCCTAACCCATATATATATATATATATGTGTGTGTGTGTGTGTGTGTGTGTTTAATGAAAAATTTTCTTGATATATTGATATAGTTAATTAACTTATAATTAATTATATGGTCGGATTTAAAGTCTAAGCTTTGTCGTCCTAGAAGTATAAGCAGCCACAATCGCTATATGAAGTGGGGGAATGGTCTCCCACTTCAACCTAAAGTTGGCAATTGTCACTTTTACCATCGGGAAGAAGCCAAGTCCCAAGGGTTTTCCATTGCCCATCTCCTTTGCAACTTGATAGTCGATCTAACGGAGAAACTCCTATTCATCAGGCCTACGCAAAAGACATGTCCAAGCGAGTGACACTTAGAAGAACCTTCGGAGACCCTTGAGCTATATAAACCCTCCTCGATCCCCAAACCCTAGATATATACTATTCACCTTGCATTCTCTGTTTAAAGATTTCTCTATTTGATGGCGTATTTAGAAACTTCAGACTTCAGTTCATCTAAGGCCTCAATTGAGCATTAGATGATGAACACAAAAACCATTTAGTATAGTTTTTATTTTGCAAGTTAATTCTGTGATAGTTTACCCTCGCCGATTGTTTTTCTCATTTATTAATTGAATAAATTTATAATTTTCAATCTAAAAATGAAAAGAAAAGATTGACATGCACATGATATGATATACCTGCTCAACAAAACCTTGACACCAAGATAATTCGCTTGCTATTTAATTATTAGTCCAATGTAGTAACTAAATAAGGAGAGGTCTCTATCTACTATCTACTTCCAAATAAAGGGTCAAATTTAGCACACGTAAGGGTAACAAACCATATTGTTAGTTAGTGTTGGCTTTTAAGTAGCTTGGCTTCCCCGTTTAAATGGAGTAGTTTGAGGTCTACATCGACAAGGGGATGAAATAGACGAGTCTATTTGTGTTTGAGCAAATCAAAATCATCTAATTTTGGTACGTACTCTACCCAATTTGTTAGTGAAAAATGACTAATACATAAGACAAGATTGCATGCCCGATAAATCATTTTATTATAAACAAGCATTTGCCTTTGTCCTTTTAGGTATTTTTTTGGACACCAAACTCATACGCCGTGGCGGAACTGATGATTTTATGAAAGGGGATTTTAAATTCTATAATTTATTTGATAATCTATGACGATATAAGAAGATTTATTGAAAAAATAAATAAAAGAACACCTAGATTAGGGGAATATAATGAAACAAAATGCAAAATGTAAAATACTTGTTAAATCTATGTTTAGACCCTAAAGTACCTAGAGGAGGGTGAATAGGTATTTAAAAATTTACTCTGCGGAAACTATCAAAATCTGATTTACTAAAACATGTTAAAGTAAATCTCTAAGTCCTAATCATCAACAAATA
>JANLJB010003314.1:9260-46087 GCA_026212285.1 Bursera cuneata
CTCTACAGAGGGTTAGATACTTGAGAAAAATAGTGGGAGATAACATTGAAATTTACAATTTCGTTTTGATGTTATTTTAGCTTTCTATATGCTTATTTACTTTACTAATATGTTTTATGGTTTTATGGTAAAACCCAGTTAAACTGGTTAGATATGGCTGGAAACATATCTATTCATTCATTCATTAAGGGCAAAAACATCTTTAATGGTACCAACTTTCTGGATTGGGACATGAACCTAAGGATTGTCCTAGGTCCGGAAAAGTAACTATATGTGCTAGGAAATTCTGTCCCACCAGAACTTTCCCAGGATGATATCGATGCAGGAGAATCTTAAAGGATACAGCATGGCGATTGCATACAGGCTTAATGTATCATGCTGGCAAATGTAAATCCTACCTTTCACCGAGAAAAGATAGGCTATTTGGCTTATAAGATAATGGCAAGGTTACAAGATTTGCATGCGTCTAGTAATCGAGCTGAGTATATGAAATCTCGAAAAGGCTTTTTCAAAGCTGAATGCAAGAAGGCATATCTGTTGAGAAACATGTGACAGACATGATGACTGATATAAATAGGCTATATAATCTGAATATATCTTAGGATGCTGAACTATATATTAATCTGGTTCTACTATCACTTTCTAATAACTAGGGTAGTTTCATAGTGAAATACCACATGCTAAACGAGGAAAGAACTCTTGGAGGGTTGATTGAAATGCTGAAAGAGGCTAGACCAAAGATTAATACAAGGAGAAAGCACAAGGCGCATTTGAGAAAAATCTCTCAGAAAGGGAAAGGCAAGAATAAATTCCCTGTTGACTCTTCTAGAGGTATCCGGAAAGCTCAGGGACCTATAGCTACACCTAGGGTGGCTGATCATTCTCATGATGTGCATGCCTACTTGTATCGGCTTTAAGTATGTTTGTTATAGAGAACAACTTGACATCTTCTAGTAATTTATATTGGATATTTGATACTGGATATATTACTAACATTTGTACTGATATTCAGGGCCTCCAAATGTATAGGAGGATTACCTCGAGAGAGATCGACCTACGAGTAAAAACGTGTCCCTGGGTGGCCGTTTTAACTATAGCCATTTTGCATTATCTCGGTTCACTGGATTTTGTATTAGAACTAGTGTAATGCTACCATATAACTAGTTTGACTAGAAATGTTATTCTTGTTTCTTGTTTGGTAAGATATGGTTTTACTTTTGTATTCATAAACACTGGGTGTTATGTATATAAAAATGATGTATATTATTATACAATAGAAATATATAATGGTTTGTTTGTTCTAATCATTGAATCTCCATTTTTGTGATATAACAAACAAACGACTCAAAAATGAGAGAAATAATGAAACTTATTTATAGCATTGTCGTCTTGGCCACATTAACAAGATCCGCATATCTATTCTATTGAAGAATAGGTACTTAGATGGATTTGAATTAAATTCATATGACATTTGTGAGTTATGTTTATTAGGCAAGATGCCAAATCACCGTTTACCGGAAAAGGGGAATGTGCCATCGATGTTTTAGTCAGAGTGCATAGCGACGTCTGTGGGCCCATGTCCACGCACCCACGTGATGGATATGAATACTTCATAACCTTTATGGATAGTAAATCCCATTATGGTTATATGTTTCTCACGAGACACAAGTCTGAAGCTTTTGATAAGGTCAAAGAGTTTAGACATAAAGTAGAAAAATAAACCGGTAAAAGTATTAAAATGCTCCGGTTGGACCGTAGAGGTGAATACTTAATTATTGAGTTTCTAGACTACTTGAAAGATAATGGTATACTTTCAAAGTGGACTCCTCCCAGAACACCTCTATTGAACGGTATATCTGAACAGAGAAATCAGACATTATTGGATATGGTTCAATCCATGATGAGTTGTACCAAACTTCCGATATTCTTTTAAGGATATAAAGTATAATATTTATTTTGAACAGGGTTTCGTTAAAGTCTGTTAAACAGACAACATATGAAGTATGGATAGGAAAGAAACTGAGTTTCTCATTATTGAAGATTTTGGGTTGTCAAGCTTAAATAAAGCAATTAGATAGCTCAAAGCTTCAACTCAAATTAGTAAAGTGTTTATTCGAGGGATGCCTGAAGGGAATTAAGGGTATTACTTTTTCAACCACAAGAGAACAAAATATTTGTTGCTCTTCATACGGTCTTCTTAAAGAAGGAATTTAAATTGTGATGACTAGTGGGAGAAAAGTTGAGCTTGATAATAATCGGAGCAAGACCATTGATGACGCTTTTACCTTGGAACCCATGAAGTTACGCGATGATATGACTATCCCACAACCTATTACACATAGATAGCATAGATCGGGCAAGATTCTTTGAGAACCCGAGAGATATGGTTATCTCGTGTCTCCTGATGTAGATGTAAATCTAATCGAGGATGACGAATCGACTACGTATAAAGAAACAATATTAGATATTGATTTTGGAAAATGGCTAGGAGCTATGAGATCTAAAATGGAATCTATGTAAGCCAACCGTGTTTGGACACTGGTTGAAGCACCGGAAGGCATAAAGCCTATTGGGTGTAAATGGGTCTTCAAAAAGAAGACGGACATAGAAGGCAACATACAGACGTACAAAGCTAGGCTTATGACAAAAGGGTATCTTCAAAGACAAGACATTAACTTTGATGAAATATTTTTGTCAATTGCTATGATTGAATCCATTCGGATTATACTTGCATTTGCTATATATCACGTTTACAAGATATGGCAAATGAATGTTAAAATCGCATTCCTTAATAGAAACCTGGTGGAGGATGTCTTTAAGACATAACCTGACGATTTTATCATTCTGGAACATGCGAACAAGGTTCGCAAGCTCCAACGATCCATAAGTGGATTAAAGCAAGCTTCCAGATCTTAGAATCAATATTTTGATAAACGAGTTTAACTTCATTCTAAACAAAAAAGATTCCTGTGTGTATAGAAAGGTTAGTGGGAGCGTACTAACTTTTATAGTTYTACATGTCGACGACATATTGCTAATAGGCAATAATATTCCTATGTTGCAATCTATGAAGACATGGCTCTCATTGAAATTTTTCATGTAAGATTTGGGAGAAACATCCTATATTCTGGGAATAAATATCTACTGGTATAGATCTAAAAGGCTATTGGGACTTTCCTAAAGCATATATAGAGACAAAGTGTTGAAAAGATTTAGCATAGAAAGGTCCATTAGAGGACTTGTTCCAAATGTCGTATGGCATCTCTATTTCTAAGGAATTGTCTCCTAAAATGAAAGAAGAGAAAGAAAGGATGAACCGGATTCCCTATGCTTCCACTGTTAGTTCAATCTTGTATGCCATGATACGTATGCGGCCTGATGTTATTATGCTTTGAGCATATGTAGCAGACATCAAGCTGATCCAGGTGTAGCACACTAGATTGCTGTAAAGAACATCCTAAAGTATCTTAGAAGAACTAATGATGCATTTACAAATAGAGAACTGGTCGTGAATGGTTTCATTGACACAATTTCAATCTGACAGAGACGATCATCGCTCTCTGTCAGATATGTATTCTATTTGAACAAGTGGTATAGTAAGCTAGAATAGCTCTAAGTAAGACACTGTAGCCAACTTAAAAACAGAAGTTGAGTATATAGCAGTTGCTGTAGCAGCGAAAGATGCTGTTTGGATACGCAAGATCCTTAGAGGACTTGGTGTAGTTCCTTCTAAAGCAGAGGTCATTGATTTATATGGTGACAGCAATGAGGCTATAGCTCAAAGAAATGATCCAAGGTCWCATCAAATATCCAAACACATCCTGTGATGGTATCACTTAATTATACATCAAGGTGATATCAAGATCGAGAAAGTATCATTGGATGACAGTGTTTTTGATCAACTGACTCAGTTGCTATCTCAGCTAAAGCATGAACAACATATATATAAATCGGATATTAGATACCTAAGTGATTGGCTCTAAGTCAAGTAGGAGGTTGTTAGACAATTTGTGCCCCAAAACATCACATTATGAATATACACAGTATATTTGGATTTATATAATAAAAGAAATTGTATGTCTTTATCATTGTTTGTAATTATATTACATTATGATAAAAGTCCAAATTATGTGAATATGAATGATTTGATTATGAGACAGAAATCGATTTACTAAAATATTACATCATTAAACGTCCTTGATCGAAGTACTAATGTGACTGGACATCAACAGTACAGATAGACTAGTATTACACTTTTACTGGTTATAGAAGTACAACAGTATGATTCTCACACATATAAGTATTAGATACTTATGCAAGTGTATAGGGAAACACTGTTAGCTGTTTGGAGACAGTAACGGTCACTGGACATGGCCCAATATAGAATCCCATTGGTATGTTACCTAAGTGTCTATGGGAGGTCTATTCAGGGTAGGTATAAATTGTCCTTAGACCTGAGACTTATACGATCATCTCATCTAGGGATCGGTTCGCTTTGACACTTACATGAATAACTCTTTTCGGGTTAGGAAAATGCTTGGTGTTAGGCACACCGAGAATTATTTAGGAGTAGATGTAATGTCAAGATAGGACATGTCACTCTGGGTATATGGAGATGATATCATACTGGATTCGATGGTGATAAATCATAGACTAGCTAGCATCCGAGAACGTGATGAGGATTGTCCTTAGTCACGGTTCGTAAATGAGAATCACACGTAAAAACGAGGATTCAAATTGTGTTTCGTTGTTAGGGAAGACACATTCCATCCCTATACCACGTACGTGACATTTAATATAAGATTAAATTAGATAAAACTACGCCTGACAAAGGTTACGCGACTTTACACATACTTTTGGAGAATTGGGGGGCTTGATGCTTTGCTAGAAGCCAACCATGTCTAGTAAATCATGGGCTCGGAGCTTTATGTTCGGGAATATGGATGGTCCGCGTATGATGATTTACAGTTAATATATCCGAAAGTCTAATGGCTCGTACTTCAAAGATTTACCGATGATGGATTGATACGAGAGTTACGAGAGCTTTTTCACCTGAGATAAATAGTGATAGATGAATAGTATTTCTACTATACTATTCACTTATGAGCTTAAAAGTTGCATATACCAATTTAGTGGGTTGGATCACTAATTAGTTTTAGGTTTTGACATGTAAAATGGATTGAGTCCATTAAACAAAGGTTTTAAATGTTGCATTTAAACCCAAGCCCAATAAGCCCATAGACTAAAGAGAGAAGAATGAAACTAATTGGAGTTAGTTGAAATATGCAATTTGATTTACTTGGCTAAGAATGGTTTGACTTTATACTTGGCTATTATAAATAAAAATTAAGAAATTAATTAAATTGGATTTATTGAATTTCTTTGCATGTAAAGCACTTACTCTTAAGTAGGATATTAGTGTATATTACATAAAATGAAACAAGTCTTCTCTCACTTCTATCAAGCCTTTGCCGAATTGCTCTTGCTCTCTCAAGGGAGATTTTTCTTTCATTTCTTCCTTATTTATCTAGCAAGATATGTGTTAATCTTAAGGGATTAGAAGTATACACCACTGGAAGATTGTTCACTAACTTATTTGTTTGTATGTGTATAGGATTTTGGTGGCCAAATTTTAAGGTTTTGGTCACAAAGTTCAACCAATTTTGCTAAGGAGATTGTAATTATTTTTTGCTTAATCTTGTTGTAATTTCACCTAATTGCATGATCCTTTAATGGGAATCTAACAGTTTGAACTAGGAGGCCTTGAAAACCCTTGATTGAAAGTATTTTAGCTAGGATTAGATGCTTTATGAGTCATATTGACACTTGAATTCACTACGAGGGATTGAGTTGAGTTGTGTTGTTATAACCGCAACTCATGACTTTGAAGCTAAAGTTAAGCTTCCGCAAGTGTTATATTTTCTACTCTAGACGTGAGATTCACTACTATGACATCATATTCTAAACCTAATCCATCTAGAATATGAAACAACAAATCATAATCTGAAACCATGCTACCTATACCAAATAAGGTATCAGCATAACCTTTCATCTTAAGAAATTATTCTGATATGGACTGTGATCCATTTTTGGTGTTTTGGAGTTGGTGTTTTAGGTGCATACTAGCTCTGGACTCAGTATAGAACAATTTACGAAGGACAATCCAGACCTTTTGCGATATGGAACATCAAACAATATGACCATAAATGGACTTGAATTTTGAAGACAACAACCAACTCAATATAAATTGATCAATTCTTGGCCATACAGTAAAGGCCAAGATTAACTTGATTGAAAATATTCATATGATCGTGATCTTATTGAATGTCTAGAGAACGACTCTGATACCATGTTGACAATACTTGAAGAAGAAGAATATTGAAGTTTATAAAAGCTTCTTGCTTAATGAGAAGAGTACATGAGTGTGGTTAGTAAATCTAACTACCTAACTGAGTAAACTAACCTCTTAACATTAATCTTATAGAATGACATTATTGACCTCATGTTCATTTACTAATCTACCCTCCTCATTTGCTAATGTCAACAAATAGGAAACAAATAAACCTTAATAAAGTGATATTTATTTTATAAGTAAAATCATTTAAAAAGTATAAAACACATTTTTAGGTACCTATAATATCCATGTTAATAGTAACAAAATTAAGTGGTGAATATATCTCGATTATAACCATTTTTGAATTTTTTTTTAAAGAAAAAATGTTTAATAAATTTATAATCACTATAAAAAATAAAATAAAATCATGATGATTTTCGTACTATGTTTGTCACCTAACTCAATGATAGCAACATAACGAGCATTATGGAATTTTTTTTTTTTTTTTTTTTTTATCTCCTTACAATGAGAAAACTGAGAAAACAATGAGATTGTCCGGCAAATAATGAGAAAATTGACACCTAAACTACTTTTAAGGCCTTCAAGTAAGTTTGTCTCATGAGGCTTTTCTTCTCGTCGAATAATTAGCTTAACAGTAATAATAATAATAATCACTCAAAATCACCGAATAATTAGCTTAGTCCAGCAAATTGGTGTGCCTAGAACTCTCCAACCCCACTCACTTGTTTTCCCATTTTTTGTGATGTATCATTATTATTATTATTATTGGACCATCATATAGCCAAGTGTTTTCTTTGTAGCCATTACGACCATGACAAATGTCAGCACACTTTCCCTAAAAAGAGCTCGACGAAAATCAATCGCTACCCGTATCTTCTTCTTCTTCTTTTTTTTTTTTTTTTTTTTTTTTTTTTTTTTTTTTTATTATGAGTATTTTTATGTATACAACTAATTTATATAACATAAAATAATATATATAAAAAATCAAATTGTATATAATTGGTTGTATAGATTGGTTATATGTCTATAATTACTTAGTGATTATACATCATATTGGATGCAAATTTTTTATAAATTTTGCTTATTCATGATAGTAAATAAGGGAAGTAGTAATATATGGTATACTAACTTTCTATTTTATGAGATTACATCACATCATATTATATACACGTATAATATTATTTTTTTATTTAATCTCCTTTCGATTATATTACTAACAAAATAAGACTCAAAACATGAATTATTTGTAAAAGTATTTTAATTTTTGGCATTGTCATTAAAAAAAAAAAAAAACAATTGAGCATTTGGTAATGTTATTGGATCCACCATAACGCCAATTCACCAACCCTCTGCAACTCTAAATCAAATCAAGAACTTGGACACAAACTATTTAATTCTTAGGCAAATTGTAATAATGTATCAAATAGTGTGAATGGGTTCCTTCCACTGAGTTCCACGTATCCAATTAATAGCTTGGCCTAGAAATATTGTTCGTTAGCTCACCTTCCTATCACTTTCAATAATAACATATGACACAAAATTAAATAACATCCATTAAATTACTTTATAAAATTTCTTTACCATTAAGTCTTTTCAATTCTTTTTTTTTTATTTTTTTTTAACCCATAAAATAATTTCCTCGTTATTAGAAAATGGGTTCCTTGTCTCCATCTCATTTCTCTCTTTTAAATCCATAATGAAAGTGAAATAATTGTTTATGTATACACAATTATTAGCCCAACAATCAATTGCTTTAGTCCAGATATATGTATATATTAGGTATTGAAGATTGAAATAGAAGGTAATAATTATTATTTTTATTATTTAAGGAAGTAAATATCATTTATTAACAAAAAAATATGTGGCTTATTATGTATTAATACATTAATATAATATATTATTTAAGGTGTTGCTTGTACTTTAGATTATCAAAATTTCTTTATCTTCAAAATTTATACTTGAAAAAGTCTCAACAAAATTTAGAATATCCCCATTAGAGTTTTGTGTTTAAATTAACAATTAAATTAGGTTACAAGTCAAACAACATGGATTTGTTCTCCCTTTTGTTTCTCTACTGTTGCGTAAAACACACCAAGGCATTTTTCTTTTTGCCGTAGATAAAAAGCCAAAAAAGGGTATTTTGGAATTTCTAACATTAAAAAAAAACGATTATATTTTGAAAATATACCTCTTATAATTTGAATCACCATTAATTGATCAAATTAAATTGTATCAACTTATGGTTATATGTCAATATAACCATATAAGAATCCCTATATAACTATAGGCTTAATAAAATAGTGACATATGATCAAATTATAGTACAATATATTAATATTTTGATGATATTAGCTGGTTGTTGGTTAGTGTCTAAGGTTATTGAAAACCAAAATTTATTTGTTTTTCAAATGTCATATCAACGTTATGGTAGCATTAATTGATTGATAAGTTAAATAAATTAATATTTTTTTTTTATTTTGATTTCTATATATCACTTTATACAAGATCTTTGTAGAAATAACTTTATTCCTATTTTAGTAATTAAAGTTGCGTTACATTACTCAAAAGAATATTGTCTCATAGGCCCCCATTATTTGCACAAAGTTCATTAAATTTAAAAGGGTTTGAAAGTATTTGTTTATTCATTATAACGTATAAATATTAAAATATTAGAACGCTTAAAACAATAAGTAATACTACATAAATGATTAATTTATACAACCCAATTTATATAATCTAACGTGAGACGTTATCACTAAATGGTTAAAAATAAAATATCAGTGAAAAACAATCTTAATGTTTTTCTAAAAGCCATATATTAATATATTAAAATATATATAATTTCAATATAAAAATCATTTGATATTATAATCAAAAATTGAAAATGATCAAAAAGGATAATTTATTGATATAAAACCATTGAATACCGTCATTGAACTACACTACCTATAATAAAAAAGATTTTAATAAATAGTAGGTATATTATGACATTGTTATATAAATGGATTATATATATGTAGTATATTATAAATGGACAAGTAACTTAAGCCAATAACTTAATTTTTTATTTTTTTACATTAGTTCTTGCATTCATCTATAATCATTAATAAGCTATAATCCGATATTGTCGAAATAGAAGTTAAAAATAATTATTATCGATGCCAACTCATTAGTTTTTAATTATTATATCATAATAGATCGACAATTATAAATAAGTATAAGAGTAAGAGTAAAAGAAATTAAGTTATAATTGTTAAACGCATAAATAAAATGATTAAAAATGTTAGTTTTAGAAATATATGGATCTAAAATTAGTAGTTTTAAATATTAAGGGTGTGACGGAGTTTCAATATTCTTTCCAACATAAAAACGCACGAGTGGACCCCAGAATGGAGCATGATCAGTTAAAAAACTTAACCATGGTTAAGAGGGTGTTAGGTGGGTTTGACCGGTAACCAGTGATGGGTTTGGTGGGCGTTGGTTCAATCACCACTCGTATATTATAA
The DNA here is from genome assembly GCA_026212285.1 of Bursera cuneata. NCBI lineage: Eukaryota > Viridiplantae > Streptophyta > Magnoliopsida > Sapindales > Burseraceae > Bursera > Bursera cuneata. The sequence goes on from JANLJB010003314.1 coordinate 19,122, forward strand.
CTCCACTCCCTCTCTTCGCCATTCTCTCCCAGAAGACAACTCTCTCACCAACACCACACCCACCACCAAACACAAATAACTCAACACAAGCAAAAGCAAAACCAAACCAAAAGAGAGATCTTCTCTATTTCACCGCCTCTCTTATACTATCTGTTAAGTCTCCTCCAATTCTTACTATTACTCTCTACAACTCCACGTCATGCAATCATCGTCATCAGCGGCTTCTGCATCTTCGTCCAATTCTATCAAGGTGTCGCCTTTTGACTTGATGTCCGCGATTATTAAGGGGAAAATGGATCCGTCCAACGTGTCGTCTGATTCTTCCGTTAGCGAGGTGGCTTCTATTATTCTTGAGAACCGCGAGTTCGTTATGATCTTGACGACGTCCATCGCAGTCTTGATTGGCTGCGTCGTCGTTTTGATTTGGCGGCGATCAGGTGGACAGAAGCTGAAGAGTGTTGAGCCGCCTAAGTCGTTGATCTTTAAGGAGCCTGAAGCTGATGTTGATGATGGTAAGCCCAAGGTTACCATCTTCTTCGGCACTCAAACTGGAACAGCTGAAGGCTTCGCTAAAGCTTTAGCTGACGAGGCAAAAGCGCGATATGATAAAGCGACTTTTAGAGTTGTTGATTTGGTAGGCTCAAGTTTCTGGTTAAATTTCACAAAATCACTGAAGATTTCTAACCAAATTTCCCAATTTATTTTTGCGTTAAATTAATTTAAATATTTTTTTAAATTATGAAAATAGGATGATTATGCTGCTGATGACGATGAATACGAGGAGAAATTGAAGAAAGAGAATTTGGCTTTTTTCTTCTTGGCTACGTAAGTATTATTTTAATTTTATTTTTTTCAATTTTCAATTTTTAATTTTTCAAAAGATAAAATCTCTGTTTATTGATGATAGATATGGAGATGGTGAACCAACTGATAACGCCGCAAGGTTCTATAAATGGTTCACGGAGGTAAGATTCAGTTGGATTTAGTTAGAAATGTGTTGGAAATGGAGTACACTTTTATTATTTTATTGATTGAGTTATTGTTTGTCCAGGGCAAAGAGAGAGGGGAGTGGTTACAGAACCTTAAGTATGGAGTGTTTGGGCTTGGTAACAGGCAGTATGAGCATTTCAACAAGGTTTGATTTGAAATTCTCACTTGGGTTTAGATTGCTGTTGCTTCCTTCTGGGTTTACGTTCGTAATGCATGTTTGTGGTTTTTGATGATTCCATTTTTGGCACAGGTTGCAAAGGTGGTGGACGATATCCTTGTCGAGCAGGGTAGACCATTTATATATATATTATTTTGGAATATATTCGAGGATACACTGCTGATGCCATCTTAATGTTATTTGGTGTTTTTGAACTTACTGGCTAGAAAATTTATTGTCTAGTTTCTGGTCTCCAAAATGTTCAAGCATAAATAGAAGTGTTGAAGTGTTGCTTGCTTATGTGAATGATTGGCGTTTTGCTTGGATTTTCATGAATATTGCTAGATGCTCTTTTAGTCTAGTTTCTGGTCTTTATTGTCAGTGTATTGCATGTCAACTTTCATGAATAATGTCATCACCATTCAGTGAGTTTGTGATTAAAATCATCTAATCAGGTGTGTTGCCTTTCCAGGAAACTTTCCAAGTCCCAATATTCTGGGTCAACTTCTGTTTTATTACTCTAAATATAGTTTGGGACTTTTTCTCATTGCAGTTTAATGTAACTTCAAGTGGAGACAATGCAGGATTAGTTTGACATATTTATATTTTCTGAGTGCAATTTTTTATTAATTTATGAAATAATGGAATTTTTTCCTTTGTATTTAAATGCTGTGATATTAGTACATCCATTATCAAAGAGGTTAATGGTTCAATTTCTTTTCTGTCTCCGGTGGCTATTACATATGAGGTGGTTATATTTAGAACAATGTTATGAGCATTCCTAATGGAACATTGAAAATTTTGGCTGTGATAAAATACATGTTCTGTTTTACAATTTCTAGCAATGATGTCTTGTATGCAGTCATTGTCAAATTTGAACTTGCAAATAGTTGATCATAAATTAACTCAAATTTAAAATTCTTGAGATAGTGGTTATCCCTCTACGTTATGGGAGTTATAATGCCACATTCCGTTCGGTGACTATTTTCTCAATTTTCCACTTTGGTTTTGCTTCCCATCAGTATCTCATCTTCTTTTTGTTCATTTGCAGGTGCAAAACGCCTTGTACCTGTGGGTCTTGGAGATGACGATCAGTGCATTGAAGATGATTTTACTGCATGGTATTAAGCAATTGAACTTTATCTTGAATCAACAGTTTGGACATTATTCTAGGCCCCATTCCTCCCTCCATTTTTCTTAAAAATATCATGGATTTTTGCTATGCTAGGCGAGAGTTGGTGTGGCCTGAGCTGGATCAGTTGCTTCGGGATGAGGATGATTCAACTGTTTCTACCCCTTATACTGCTGCTATCTCGGAATATCGGGTTGTATTTTATGACCCTGCAGATGTGTCACCAGAGGACAAGAGTTGGAGTAATGCCAATGGTCATGCCGTCCATGACGCTCAACATCCCTGCAGGTATAACATATTGAGTACTTCCTGATTTTTACCATTAGTGTTCTTTAATCTCATCTAAAATGCATTTTGTTTGCTGTTTAAGGGCTAATGTTGCAGTAAGGAAGGAGCTTCATACTCCATTATCTGATCGATCTTGCACCCATCTGGAATTTGACATTTCTGGCACTGGGCTCGCGTAAGTATATTTTCGCTGGTTTTGTGTGAACTTGCTATAAGGATGCTGCTGCTGATTTGTTGTTCAATTTTTCTTGTTTCTCTGGAAATATCTTCTGCAGTGATTTCTTTTTCAATTATTATTTATTTTTTAATTGGTAAGGAAAATAATTATGTATTACTGGTTTATGATCACCTTTTCATCTAATTATAATTATTTTCTTCCTCAGTTATGAAACAGGGGATCATGTTGGTGTTTACTGTGAGAATCTAACTGAGGTCGTAGAGGAGGCATTGACGTTGTTAGGCTTATCACCAGATACTTATTTCTCCATCCATTCTGACAATGAGGATGGAACACCACTTGGTGGAAGCTCCTTGCCACCTACTTTTCCACCATGTACTTTAAGAACGGCGTTGTCTCAATATGCTGATCTTTTGAGTTCCCCAAAAAAGGTGTGTTTTCTTATCTGATTGAATCGTGCAATCCTTTTTTCAAGCTTCATGATTTTAAATTATTGATTGTCTAATTGCATATATTTGCCAGTCTGCATTACTTGCATTAGCAGCCCATGCATCTGATCCATCGGAAGCTGATCGATTGAGACATCTTTCATCACCAGCTGGAAAGGTTATAAATTTTATAGCAAGTTATTTAGCACCATATCTGTCTTTTATTCTACTTATTCTATGTGATTTTAACTTCTTTTGTGAACTTATATAGGATGAATATGCACAATGGATAGTTGCAAGTCAGAGAAGCCTCCTGGAGGTCATGATTGAATTTCCTTCTGCCAAGCCACCACTTGGTGTCTTCTTTGCGGCTGTTGCACCACGCTTGCAACCAAGATATTATTCAATTTCCTCTTCCCCAAGGTGAATATAATTTAATCTTGGGTAGTTTACTGAGGTTCTATACACCAGTGTTTGATAACATGATTTTCTATATGCTGTTGGAGTTCCTAGTGATTGATATTCGTCTTAGGAATTTGTCCTTGAATGTTATAAAATGTGTGTAAGGACCACTCTTTGATTTATGAATAAAGAAAAGGTTAAAGAAGACTGTGTTCTTTTTAACAATTATTCCATTGGGTGTATATAACTTTAGGACTTCGAATTATGTTCTGCAGGATGGCACCATCTAGAATTCATGTTACTTGTGCGCTGGTTTATGAGAAAACACCAACAGGACGCATTCATAAAGGAGTGTGCTCCACTTGGATGAAGGTACTTATTTTTTATGATTTTTCCCTTTTTTTTTTTTTTTGGGTAAACTAGCAACTTGAAAAGGTGGGTATATAGGTAAAAAATGATCGATAAATGTAGTCACTAATTCCTGCATAAAAAGAAAATGTTATTGCAAGTGTTTGCCGGTGTGGGATCTCAAATGCTATCTGATATAAGTGGCTCTTCTTACTCTGGGGCATGTGACATCTTTTTTCATGGGAGCTCACAATTTCTGATTTGTTTGTATTGCAGAATTGTGTGCCTCTGGAGAAAAGCAATGATTGCAGCTGGGCTCCTATTTTTGTTAGGCAATCGAACTTCAAACTCCCAGCAGATACTAAAGTGCCTATTATAATGATTGGCCCTGGCACTGGATTGGCTCCTTTCAGAGGTTTCCTGCAGGTTGTAGTTGGCAAACTAGACTTTTGGTCACTCTTTACATTCCATCATATTGGGATCTTAAGCTAATATGTATTTTTATTTTTTTATTTTTTTTCAGGAAAGATTTGCATTGAAGGAAGCTGGAGCAGAGCTGGGACCTTCTGTATTATTTTTTGGATGTCGCAACCGTCAAATGGTAAGTCTTAGCCTTATAAGTTGTAGAAGTGCCAAGATGGTTTGAGTGGGTGCAGGGTTAATATAATTCCAAGTTCAGAAACTTTATTTAATTGGGTTGATTTGCAGGATTACATCTACAAGGATGAGCTCGACAACTTTGTTCAAAGTGGTGCACTTTCAGAGTTGGTTGTTGCCTTCTCACGTGAAGGACCCATCAAAGAATATGTGCAGCATAAAATGATGGAAAAGGTATTGCACCTACTTCACCTGCCACTCTTTGTAAGGAAGAAGATTCTAGATGTGCGTCAAATATTTGATAGCTAATAAGCTCATGTTCTTTCTGGATCCAGGCCTCGGATATCTGGAACATGATTTCTCAAGGAGGCTACTTATACGTTTGTGGTGATGCCAAGGGCATGGCCAGAGATGTTCACAGGGCTATCCACAAAATCATGCAAGAGCAGGTATGTTAATATAATTTCTTAAGTTAAGAGTTAGCTGATTAATGCACGTGGTTGTAGCTACCAACTACCTATCTGCAACAGAACTTGCTTGAAAAGTTACAAGCATTGTTGGACTGTCACTTATTTTTTCATGGTTAGGCCAATAAATTAAAAAAAAAAAACTAAAAAGGCGAATATTTGTTCCTAAATGGGACCCCACTGAAGGATTTTGCTACTTGAATGACATCATTTTTTAATGGAGATCTTCCCTACTTTGCTAAGTGCCTGATGTTATATATTCTTTGAGGGCATATAGACAAATAGATTAATAAAAGAACTATTATATTTTTTTATGCATTAGATTGCAAAAATATATCAAGTGGTGCAAACGCCAAACTGTCACCTTTCTGTGCCATGTTATGTTGACCCAATTGCATCATCTTATTTGGTTTCAGGGATCTCTAGACAGCTCCAAGGCTGAGAGCATGGTGAAGAATCTGCAAATGAGTGGCAGGTATCTCCGCGATGTATGGTGATAATTTCTCCAGACAAATTTTGTTAGGAGGGAAATGTTGAAGGAACTTGCATAATATATATATGGAGTTCCAACTTGTTTGGGATAAAAGAAAATCTATTATTGGGTCTATGCTATTTGTGATGCCTGCCTTACCCTCCAAACCGGAAATGGCAATTAAAATGTTGTCTTATAGTAGTCGTTTATGTGATTCTTTTGCCTTCCCATAAGAAGAATTTTTTCGTTCATGTAATTTATATACAAATATGATGATAATCACCATTAGAGATTAGCTTATGAACCCAGTTTTTCCTTGTATGAACCAAGAAAAGTGGTTCAAATGACACATAAAAATATTGTATTCCCCTGTTTAACTGTTTTGCATGGACAATGTAATTTCAAATTTGGTTTCTGAAACGTCATTGTGCAGATTTCTCTGTACACATCAGATGACTTTTAAGTCTCTTATATCCGATACTAGCATGACTTTTCACAATCTTTCAATACAACATCATGCCTAATAAAATAATGAAAGAGTGAACAAGAAAATGTAATCGAGGAGCCATGTGATAATTAAGGAATAATGTAAAATAAAGTTGTATAGGCAATAATATTAAAGAAAATGGTAAAGTTGTATTCACTTAATTAATAAATATATGCTGGATTCAGTCAGATGCACCAATCAAGATGTATTAGATATTATTTAATTTAAATTAAATTAATCAATAATTTATTATTAATTCTTTCTGACTCTGTTAGATATGATCTGATCTTATTTTTTTAAATGTTTGCGAAGAAGTCAATAGTTTTTGAAGCATTTAATACTCCAGTCAAGTTGAATATTAAGTATAAGATCTAAATCAACTCATTAAAAAATCATCTAGATATCTCAAAACTTTGATATTTCTTAGAAAATTAAAATTGAAATAGTTAGTTTTTTTTTAATAATTTTCATAAAAGTCTCTAATTGTTAGCTTTTTTTTTTTTGCATTTTTCTTATATTTAGGAAAAAACAATTTTTAGAGTTAATACGTATATTTAAAAAAATATTATATATTTATCACAAATAATGGTGAGGAATTAGGATAACTAAAGAAGAATTTATAATATATGTTTATATAATTTTATTAAAATGTGATATATTCTTCCTCAAATTTTTGGCAAGTAATCTGAAAAGAATTAACCCCCAAAAAGTTTGAAAAATTTTATGGAAATTCAGTCCGCAATCAATTTGATTTTTTCATTTATATCACCATTCAATTCATAACCAAGTAGGAAAATAATGAAACTATTCCAACCACTATTTTTGTGTTACGGGTAGGGACAATTTATCACCACAAAACAAATGTTTCAGCAAAAGAACTTTTCACATTTAAAAAAAAAAAAACATAAACGCTTTTTTGAGTGCTTTTGGTGGTTGGGAAATGGCTAAGCAAAGTAAAGGAATCAAACATTTATAATGAAAGGGTCTCTTTTGGGAGATTGGTAGCTTTCCTTGTCCTTACTCTCCCAACTGATTATCTAAAATTGGTATTGAATCTAAGCCACGAGCGACATGCTTTGAAGATTTGGCAAATTGGCATTGAATCTAAGCCACGAGCGACATGCTTGGAAGGTTTGGCCAGCGCACACAGACTAGGACTTGCTAGTAGTGGCCCAAGGCTTTTGCTCCTTGTGGCATCATCAAATATAAAAGAAAAGGACATAAGCAACAGTAAGTAGCTGCAGCGGCCAACCGGTGACCGACTCAGAGAGTTTTTCTTATTTGAGCTTGACCCACATTCTTAAAGATATAAAAGATTTATTTTATATCAACGTGTAAAACCCGTGTATTGTTCGGTTATATTTATTTAATATTATTTTTTATTTTTTATTATTTTATGATTCTATAAAATTTTTAAAGAAGTTTTTTGTTGAAATTGAAATTAATATTTTGATATAAGAACTCTTGGTTCTTTGATCTCTTTAACAGACTTAATCATGAGAAATTATACACGATATGTATCGGAGAAAAATCTATAAGTAGGGGCACATGGTATAACCTTTATATTATTTATCAAATAAATTGAACATTCATGGATGTGGTTCCTAAATTTTGGAACCCTGTTCTTTAGTATCGTTGCATGAATAACTTCATTCGGCAAAATGAATGGAAATTAGCTATTTTAACAAACTTGTATAATTTACAAAAATAAAATTTCAAATTATTTTAGCAATATATTTGTTACCTCGTCATCAATAAAAATCATGTTAAGACTAATGAGTTCATTATTCATTTTCAAATTATGACACTCCCATATTCTAGCTACTGTAACAGTAATTATCCAATTATCTCGTGATTGGTCAAGATCTTTAAGTGCAGTATAAGACATTTTGATGATATACCTGTAAAGAATACAATTAACAACATTAAATTAATTTGCAAATTACATTTGGTATTCCAAAGTTCAAGGGGTGATGCAATATGTAGTACATTTAAATGTCTACTTTTTTACCACAAAAAATTATTTTGTAATATTTTTCTCTTTTTAGTGTAACTCTTCTATCTAAATTAGTCTAATTTCAACATAATTTAAGAGCTAATAAATGTTTTTCTTTCAAAACTTGAGGAGATGAGAGTTTGATTTTAATTTTTTTTTTAAGTGGAGAGAAAAACTCATTAAAAGAGTTAAAAACATTTAAATATAAAAATTTATAGCATTGACATATACTTGCAACGAAGCATATACACTTTTAATCTGAGAAAATTATTATTGAAACAAATAAATAATCAATTAGTTATAGATGGAGTTTGAAACATACAAACAACAAATCACAAATTACAATATAAACTAAAGAAAGCCACTCAATTAAATTCATGCTATGACAATGAAATATAATAATTTAAAATTTTACAATACTTGGTTAATTGAATGAAATTGATAAAATAGAGCTACCTCTTGAAAAAAGATGAATGAAGCCCTGAAAATGTTACTTGCAACGAAGTATATACACTTCTAATTTGATAAATTTGTTACTGAAACAACTAAATAGTAAATAAGTTATAAATGAAGTTTAAAACGTACAGAAAAAATAAATCACAAATTACAATAAAGACTAAGGAAAGCGATCTAATTAAATTTATGACATAATAATGAAATATAATAATCTACAAATTTTATAATATTTGGTTAATTAAATAAATTTGATAAAAGCAGAGTTACCTTTTGAAAGAAGATGAACGGAGTGCTGGAAATGTTACTTGCAACGAAGCATATATATTTCTAATTTGAGAAATTTGTTATCAAGACAACTAAATAATCAATAAGTTATAGATGAAGTTTGAAATGTACAAAAAAACAAATCACAAATAACAAATTACAATAAGATTAAGGAAAACCACCTAATTAAATTCATGACATGATAATGAAATATAATAATCTACAAATTTTATAATATTTGATTAATTGAATGAAATTGATAAAAGTAGAGTTACCTCTTAAAAGAAGATAAACGGAGCCCTGGAAATGTTGATGGTAAAGTAGATTAAAATGATTAGAGATCATGCTATTGTTTATAATGATTAGAATGATTAAAATGATTAGAGATCATGCTGATCAGTTTAGAAATTGTAAAAGAAAACATAAAAAGTCTGTATATGAATTTAACTTTTTATTGCTTATCACCAATAAATACTGATAATTCAATATATTCAATATGTGATTATTACTGATCCGTTCATTTCTATATATTTTAATATATAATAATAACTCTAACATGGATCCATATTAAATACATATTTCTATGAAGCACCCCATACATGCATGATGCTATATTTCATCATATGCATGCACAAATATTTCAATATAAATCCTCTCGAAAGAAGATAAACGGAGCCCTATAAATGTTGATAGTAGAGTAAATTAAAATGATTAGAGATCATACTATTATTTATAAATCCTACAGAGAATAATAAATGCTTATCAACTTAGAAATCATAAAAGAAAATATAAAAAGTTTGTACATAAATTTTACTCTTCATTGTTTATCACCAATAAATGTTGATAATTCAATTTGTTTAATATGTGATTATTACTTATCCGTTCATTTTCACATATTTCAATGTATAATAATAATTCTAGCATGGATCCATATTAAATGTATATTAAAAACATTAAAATTACCTTCAAGTAAAGTCTATTTGTCAAAAATCTAAAGCCTAAAGAATCCTGTATGTCAACTATACTGGTTTATGCTTCAAGGTTATCCTACTTGTAAAAAATCTAAAGCCTAAAAATCCAACTTATCATCCTATATGTCAACTATACAGGCTCATACTTCAGGATTATATAGTTGTTTACAAATCCTACAGAGAATAATAAATGCTTATTAGCTTAGAAATCGTAAAAGAAAATACAAAACTTTGTACATGAATTTCACTATTTATTGTTTATCACTAATAAATGTTGATAATTCAATTTGTTTAATATGTGATTATTACTGATCCATTTATTTCCACATATTTCAATGTATAACAATAACTCTAGCATGGATTTATATTAAATATATTTTAAAAACATTGAAATTACCTTCAAGTAAAGCCTACTTGTCAAAAATCTAAAGCCTAAGGAATCCTACTTGTCATCCTACATGTCAACCATACTGACTCATGCTTCAAGGTTATCCTACTTGTCAAAAATCGAAAGCCTAAAAAATCTAACTTGTCATCCTACATACCAACTATGCGGGCCATGCTTCATCATTATATAGATATATAGATTCATTTATAAATGGGTGGGTAGAAAAATTAGTTGTTCATAGTATTTATTTAGGTGCACTCATTAATTAAATGGTTGAGCGACATGCTTTGAAGGTTTGGCCATTGGTATTCAATTTTATTCTTGACAATGATATAATGTATGATTTCTCATTAGAATTGGCAAGGAAAAATTAGGCAGGGTGGGTACGAGTTCAAATTTTTTGTCCCACAATCATGTGAGGTGGGAATGAGATTCAAAACTTTTATCCTATCCCTCCCTGCGAAATTAATATATGTAACATGTAATATTAATATATTTTAAATTATTATTTAATTAATATCTTCAAGTATTCATGAAGATGGAAGATAATTCTTTAAGTCTCATTTAAATCGGAGTTAGAAGGCCTACTGCCTGATCGATTGTTTCTTTGATGCAATTGTCTCAGGGAGTACCATTGAAACCAAAATGATGGATTGGATTTGGAATTCAAAGGGCTCTCTTTGTACCATTCTTTGATGTAATGCAGCACTCTTTTCAATTTGAAATGTGGAAGAGGAGGGGTAGAGGGAGTTTATTGTATTTTGAAAGGAAAAAGTCATTAACACCCCTGAGTTTGGCATTTCTTTCTAACCTCCTCGTGTTTGAAAAACTACATTTACACCCAATTTTGACTATTCTCTTATGTTGAAATTTAAAAAATAATAATAATAACAATTTTCAGTTTTAGAGAGAATTTGTTCGTATTAATGGTCATTATCTTGTTGGTAATTGAATTTCTAGTATGTTGTAATTGATTTTAATTAAGAACAAAATCTTAATAAAATATACGAAAAAAATTATTCTCTTTCTATTGTTAATTTGTTATGAAATTGGCACCTCTTATTCTTCTATCCATATAATCATTCCTTCAAATATTGATTACTTAATAAAGCACGAATTGGTGATAATATTCCTCTTGAAATAATAAATTTTCATTAGAATATTGAGTTGAAATGGAGCTGATCATAGCCAGCTTATCAACTTGAACAACTTTTTTCTATAAATTTATTTTTAAGCTAACAAAACTGTTCAGTTTATTATTTTTTATATTATGTGTTGCGAAAATGTTACAGACAGGTTCTAGGCTCCTATTTCATATTTGAAAACGAAATATTTGTTTCACATTATTCAATATCAATGGACATGAAAATGATATATTTGTTAGTATTATAAACATTTAATGATATATTGATATCCATCGTACCTTCTTTATTCATCAAAAGGAATAGAAGAATCGTTATTATGAATATGTACATCAAATCGCATTAAATTTTCTGTTTGATATTTTATGCAATTATATATATGAACTAGTCCAATTTGAAACATAAGTAGAGACCTCACTTCCATGATCCTAGTTTTGGTTCAATGGAATATGCAACTTCATCTACAAAACTCATTACAAAAGAAAATTGTGACCACAGCATAGCATTTACCCTATAAATGCTAGATTTTACAAGTTAGTCAAACACAGAATTCAATTCAAGTGAGCAATTTGTTTGTCAATGCCCTATAAATGGCTTAGTTAAATTACACATCTTCTACGGGTAGAAATACAATATAACAATTGGAAGCTGAAAAGGGCGAGAGTTCTACTAAGATAACTCAAATGCTTGTGAAGCCACCTAGTCTCGGTCAGCATCTTCTATCTCTTCATCCTCCGGAACACCGCGGAGATAGAGAACATTGTTGCACCTGCAAACAATACAAACAAATATTCAACAATGAGGTTTATGGAACTTGGGTGATTGTAGTTTCGAAATGCGTTAGACTTTTAATACAAATAGGTTACAGATTCCTATGATTGCAGTGTTCTATAAAAGACAATGAGAAACAAAACAAAGCTTTCTTTGTTGTATATTTGAGGGGACAATTCAAAGAACCCAATTTTGTGGTCCACATTTTGTGATCAAAATCCACCACACTAATTCACAAATTTGTCATTTCCTACCTTTTTATAAAATACTCTTAATCTTAGGTATTAAAAAAAACACTTAATCCAATGAAAAATTGCAAAACAGAACCAGAAAGATGAAATTTAGTGAAAAGAACTGTAAAATCAGTTGTTTCTTGCTATTTACCTTCAGAAGAAGATGACAATCATGTTAATGAAACCATATAATTGCAGAATAATACTATATATACAACTTGACCATGCATTATATCATTGAACGAGTTCTTACTATAAAATTTCTAAATTTCTTTGGTTCATTAACCCTCCAATGATAGTGTGCTACATCAGGTTGATTGAATTAATTATATATGTAGTATTACTTATAATTGCAACAAAACAAAAACAGTGGATAAATGTAGTAGTGAGTGTCAGCCAATACAGTGTTTGAAATTGTAAGATATATTACTCTATTCTAGCAAATGGTTTTTAGAGGTTAGATTCCACTAATCCGCATAGAGGAGCACTCAAATGCTGTCCTATTATGGGAATAGCAAATAACTCTGTTTATCATGCAAAATCAAATTCGAAACGTCTTTTTCATCTTGTTCCTTTAAGCTAGATTATCAAAAAGAAAGTAAATCAGAACAGCTTACTTTGGAATAATATGACATTTATCAACCTAAGCAACATAAAACACTAAAATTTCCCTTCATATTCATCCACCCAATAACCAAAAGAAGCTCAATTTCACTCCCAAATCCTTGCAGTTGTCCAACATCATTAGAAAATTTCAAACAAGTTTCTACCAAAAATGAACATACTAGCCTTAGAGAAATTTTTGGAACTATTGCATTTCAAGCAATGCTATGATACAAGGAACAAAGTTCAGTATTAAGAGGAAATTACCTGATCAAGATTTCTCCAAGATTTCCAGTGAATTGTCCATCAATATACTCTTCAGCGTTGCCAAGCTGCAGATAGCATAAACATAAATTGGAAATCTTAGAACAGTATACAGCCTATAAGAGAGGTCATTATAAAATCATCCACACACATATTCCAAGTTTAAATAGTATCCCAATGAAGTCTGAACCACACTAGAACATAAAGATCAAATTATCAATGTCAATGTGGTTCAAACATAAAACATTAAGCAAGACTGTATCATGATACATAACCTATGAGCATGATAAGTAAACGGATAAAATAAGAAAGTGATTATCGACGTAGAACAGCATGAGAAAGGAATTTCTGGTCATACCTGCAAGTTCATGTATGAATCCACTGAGGCAAGAAAACCTAAAAGAGGAAAACAATCAAAGGAAATGTTAAAAGTCAAAAACCAATAATGGCAATCAAATAAAAGTTGTGTAACAACATTAGAATCTAATGATGTCTAGAAACACAAAAGCGAATTAAAATAAAAAAAAATTGTAACCACCTTTGTACTCCATTCCCCACTTGAGTTTGACAATGACAGTCTTTCCAGTCAAGTTGTTCAGAAATGGTTTTGGGTTAACTGGTATGGTCTGCAATATTCACATAAATCATATCAAAACATTAGGTAAATTCCATTACATCCGAAATTTGATCAAACAAAGCACCTGCATTAGTTGACTTTTATCTTACAGTCACAAATCACTAAGAAACAATCAATAATCTTAAAAACAATTACATTAACCTCCCTGATGTTTTACCAAAATACAAACAGCACTAATCCGTTTAGTTTTCCATCAAAATCCCGTAAACAGAAGACCTTAACAAAATTCATGAAACTTCCAAATTTCTCATAAATATTATTACAGCTTTATAACAATCTCTAGAATATCATAAGAAGTTTTCGAAAATTTCCAAAATCAACAAGGTTTGTGTGTAATAATGTACCCAGAAACGTCCAAGTTTGGTTTCTTTCAAAGGGTTTGCTAAATTAACAATCCAAAGTACATTGCTACAAGGTTTTCGATGGTTCAATAACAAATAACCTTATTTTAGTAAAATAAAATGATATTTCAGTAATTTTAAATCTGAAATGAATACAGAATTTCAATGGTACATCACTGAAATATTATTAAAAGTTACTAAAAGACCGTTATACGTTACTAGAATCTCGTACGTCTAACAGTAACCCTAGCATGACGAATGAACGCAGTTCAAAAATACGATTAAAAATTAAATAACAAAAAATAAAAAAGAGACCAAATCCTCGCAAGTTTCTAAAACTTTTACTCGTTTATTTACAAAACAAAGCAATGAAACAAAATATAAACACAAGTTGCTATCAGATACATGAAGAAGAAACGAAAGAAGAGGTACTTACAGCCATTAGAAACGAAGAAAGACAGCAAGCTGCGCCTCCTGCTCAGATGAGTAGTGAGGGTTTTAGGGTTTTGCTCTTGGAGTCAAAGTGGCTAAAATCCGTTCAGAGAACAGGTTGGGGTTGGTCGCTTTAGACTGGGCTCGGTTCATTTTCCAAGCCCATGTTTGCTATTGTCAGGGCAAAGCTCTGTCTAATGGATGGGCCTTATGGGCCCTCTTGGGCTTCAGTCCAAGTTTATTCTTTGAGAATCTGATCATTTTAGTATTTTTAATATTTTAAAATGGGACAATATCAAATAGTATCCTTGTATTTTGACCTAATCTCAAGTAGAAAATAATTTTTCCATTTTCATCAACTAAACTCCTAAGGTTTGCTTTTTTTAATCAAATGTTAATTTTAACCCTTAAAAATACATATTTGCCCCCACTGAAATTTTTTTCCTTGATTAACATAAAAAAATAAATAAATAATAAACAAATTATACTCCCATAATAAACAAATTTCTAATTTTTAGATTTTTATTTTTTAAAATTAAGGAAAAAAATTTCAATAGGGGTAAAAATATATTTTTAAGGGTTAAAATTAACAATTGATTAAAAAAAACAAACCTTAAGGGTTTAGTTGATGAAAATGATAAATTTGCTTTCTGCTTGAGATTAAGTCAAAACACAATGGTATTATTTGATATGATCCCATTTTAAAATATGTTTGATATGATATTAAGAATAAAAGGTCAGTATCAAAATTATTTTTCTGAAAACATTTTAATTGAATATTTCACTTAAAAAATTATTTTCAATTTCCATTTCAAACTGATTTTGTAAAAAAAAAAAGACCAAGTTTATTTATGAAATTCTACATGTTTTTTATTGAATATATATATATATATATATAAAGAAAATTAAAGATACATATTAAGATAATCATTTTGACCTTTTTAATACGATATCTCATATGGGAAAATGAGGTAGCCTCTTACAAGATCATTAACATCAACTAGTGATAATGAAGTACTACTAACTTGATGCTGAATTATTTAGAGATGTAATATGTGATTAACATGTTGGACACTACTCATACTATGATTGGATAACTAGCTTTTCATAAGCATATTATTTGTTGCTTTCTCCATTGATTTTAGCATTGACATGTCAAAAGATGATGTTATGTTATTGCCAAAAGATTTTGTCAATCTCTTAATCTATTGCCAAATGGATTAGATGTTCACCTAATCTTTTTTATTTAATTATATAATATATGTATTTAAAAAAATCGATTTTTTTCTTTTTAAATATTGTTATTGTTGTGTTCATAAAATCACATAACTCATGAAATTGCTTCAAATTAATATGTTGAATGGTTTTATGATTTGTTATGAAGTCAACAAATTGGTGCCTAACTAATTAAACAAAAACATAAAACAGTCAACGACTTAGTGCCTAACTAATTAATAAAAATTTAATTTTGAAATACATTTAGGTGGCATTAGTTGTTTTTATCTGAAATCTAAATGGATATAAATTAAATGGAAGTCTGAATAGATCTGAATATAAATTTGAATGATATATTTTCTTTTTATTTTTTATTTCAACATTTCAATTAAAATGTCTAAAATAAGTATTTCTATACATCTATCCTTATTGTTGATATATTAAAAATCTTACGAATCAATATTTTAATAAAAATTAATATTGAAGGATTCAAATAATTATGATTTTAATAATTTCATTACTTTATTTTATATATATATATGTAAACATGTATTATTTTGTAAAAGTTATAGAGAAATGAGTTATAAATGAATTGGGTAGAGGTAAACTAAATGTCTACGAGTAAGTCTTAAACTAAAAAAAAAAACAAACACTTAACTAAAAAAGATAAACACGTTAGACTAATTTTATAAGGGATTATTTTTAGAAAAGTAATATTAATTTTTGCTAAGCAATTGAATATTTATATTTATAAATTGTTAGAAAACAAAGTTTAATATTATCATTGGACCCTAATATAATAGTTTAAGTTTTTGGATTGGGTGATTTTTTAATATGATATTCGAACAGCAAGTCTTAAATTCAAACCCTTGTGCATTCGTATTTGAATTTAGTTTGTCTCTTTTTGTTATCTGAATCTAGGTTTAGATTTAGCTAGAAACCGTTTGGTTCACCATAATCTAATAGTTCAAACTTTTGATTAGATAGTTTTTTTTAATAACAAACATTTATTTATTTTAAAAAAGATATCAAGTGGTTCCATTCATCATAGTGTCAAACTTATTCTATGTGTGAAAATAGTGTTATTAAGTAAGAAAAATATATTGAAAATTTGTGCAGAAAAGACAAGAAGAACTTTATCTAAACTTGTTACTTTAATCTCTTTAAACTGAAATACAAAAGAAAAAAAAAAAAAAAAAACCTAAAAAGTCCTAATTTCAATTTCCAATGCCCCATATACACAATCCAAAAGTTTGACAATTCAATCCAAAGTCCCAAGTTCCAATAGAGTTTCCAGAAGTTTGAATATGTCTCATTCTATTCTATATATATATATATATCTTTATTGTTACCAAACTGAAGCTTTGAATCTAATTGGACAACTCATTCACATTGGCCTTCATATAACTATATTAAGAGCTCAATTTAGATGACACACACACACACACGACTTCAACTATTATAAATCTTGATAAAATAACATTATAAATCTCTTTCACATTTACACCTTTAATTGATCTTGGTACAACTTCACGTTTATTTTTTTTAAATGTAAAATAATATTTTAATCAAAAATAAATATTATGAATACCCTAGTTTTGATTAAGCATACGAAAATCTATTGTCTACGTAAAATCATCGCTTATAACAAACACCCGTCAAAGGAAGTTTATGTTAGACTTATAGCTTTATCGTTTTTCAAATAAAATTTATCTATTCGATTCGAATTAAGTATTATATAATTGAAAAAGACGTTATTATAAAAAACTCAACTAAAGACTTGAGTTTACGATATTTTAACATTTAAAGTCTATATTATGTTCTCGACCTCAACCTTTAATTTGACATTCCTAGATAATACTATTCATTAAAATTACTCACGAAAAAGGGTAATCAATAATTTCGTTGATATTGAAATTTTATTAGATAAACATATAAATGATATGAAAGGTTGCATCCAATCCGATACTTCTCATGATCCAAGATGCTAACCTAACATCAAGATATCAAAACTATGGCCGATTGGTCATCTTATACATGTCGTGTGCCACAGCCTGTGGGCCGTAGCCGTCGAAATAAATTATTAGCCACGTTACAATATCAATAATTATTTAGTTACTCAAATTATCAAAATGACCATGCAAATTCGTGACTAAATTTAAAAAGTGGGTGCAATATAGTAATTTCATTCATTATTAAAAAAAATGTAAAGATGACGTGGACTCCCGACCGTCTCAGAGTCAAAGTAGCGAGCCGTTCGGCGACCGCAGCGCGGTCGTCTCAATAGCCCATGCATTACAATTTACAAGAATATTTATTTATTATAAATTGTTTTTTGTTTTATAATTATTTATTTATAAAAATTATTTTAAACTATTATATCTTTTTTATATTGCTTTTCCTTCACGCGTTTTATCACCATCCCCATAAATATTAAATTGTTAATTAAATAGTTTAAAATTTTGGCATGACAATGCAATACTTTCTATATGTAATAAATAATAAAGAAAATTAAACAATAATTTTTCAAAACATAATATTTGATTGTTTTTACGTACACACTAGCACACCTTCTTTTGCACTCACAAGCAAACATACCATCACTAAGCCCCTCCCATCTCTCTCTCTCTCCTTCACAATATATACAGAAGAGCTTGGAACAGGCATAGAAAAGCTGGAAGCTCGGAGGTCCCAAGTGGTGAAGAGACAGCGAGTTACAATATTACATAGCATTAGCAATAATTTAGAAGTCACGCAAAGAAAGAGAGAGAAGAAAACCATTAAATGGCTTTGAAATTGGCAAACCAAACCGCAAGCTTGATTAGGGTTGGATTCAGACACCAACCTGACTCCTCCCGACATTTGTGCTCACACTCTCTCAGGCTTCATAACTCTTCATTTGTTTACTATTTATTGCCACTAAAACTTTATCAAACTAAATTAAAAAAAAAAAAAAAAAACCCTTTGTTCCATGTGAGTTTTACCTTAAACAGGTTCAAATTGATGACTAAAAGAAAATAAAAAAAGCTTTTAACCATTATTTGTTATTAAAACTTACGCATCACAAGATCTTTAAAATTTAGGTAAAATTAGATAGTGTGTGGATAGTAATTAGGAAAACACTATACCTAGCTTGGCTGCTACCACATATATGTACACCCAATACCAACACACACTCAAACCTGTTTCAGTTTCGTCATTGAATTCCTCTCTTTCTAACACAAGTTTTCCAACTTTAGACCAAACCCTTTTGATCATCATAAAAACCAGATATATTTGTGCATAATTCTAATACCTAAGATCAATTAGAGGTCAAAGAGGGAGAGCTGAAGAAGGGAAATTAAGTTATTAACATGATGAACAGGTTTGATTCTCAAAGAAGGAGATCATGGCAAGAGAGAAGATTGCAGCTTCCAAGCATGACCACTAATGCTACTACTGCTACTACAGCACTTCTTGGTGTTGGTGATGGTGGTGCTGCTTCTGCTGCTCCAGTATTCATGGATAACCCTACGAGATTCCAAGCTTTTCCAGGGCTTGGTGATGATGATCTCGTATCCACAGTAGTCCCCCCAGTGACTGTAGTCCTTGAAGGCCGCTCGATCTGCCAACGCATCAGTCTCCATAAGCATGGAAGCTACCAGAGCCTCGCCAAGGCCCTTCGCCAGATGTTCGTCGACGGTGGCGACGTTGCCGCCGCTCAAGAAGTCTCCAATTCAGACCATGATCTTGATCTCTCCAATGCTGTTCCTGGTCACCTCATTGCTTATGAAGACATGGAAAATGATCTCCTTCTCGCTGGTGACCTTAACTGGAAGTAAGTAATTATATTATTAATTAATTTTTTTCACTAATCGTGAAATCAAATAAATCACTTCATGATAATCAAGTTCCATACAATAAAATAATTCCCTTTTAGATCTTGGGGAAAGCTATGTTGATTATGTTTACATATCTTTCAACGGTTATCAAACCTTCCTTTGTTTTTTAATTTTTGTTTTTGTTGATATTAATGGTAACGAATTGTTGAAAATGTGAGTAGGGATTTTGTTCGTGTGGCAAAGAGAATTCGTATACTGCCGGTAAAGGGAAATTCTAGGAAGGGAAGGGACCAAGAGAGGCATAGCAAGCTAGCTTAGCTTGCTCTATTACCGTTTAATTGATTGGCTTTTGCAGAATGATAAAGATTAGCAATTGCAAGTCAAAGAAGAAACCAATTACCAAAGGAAATCGAAACCATAACGTTTCTTGTTTTGATAATACAAAATGTCGCATTAATTTGCTAGTTAATTACTCATTGCATGTGTAAATTAAGTTCCTTATTTTTCCTTATATGAATATAAGACTTTTTTTTTTTTTTTTTTTTTGTGCCCCAAGATTTGGTTTGTTCTTATTTGGGATTCTCTTTACTCTAGCTTTTGGCTTGTCTTCAAATTTCTCATGTTATATTTTTTGGTTGTTTAATGTTGCTAAGATCTCTACGTTTAAAGCTAATTTATTTTGAGATAAAATGCTACATATTCCATCTAATCATATTATAATATGTCATAATAATGTAATAATCGGATAATAAAAATTCATAATAAATGAAAAATTGCAATGATAATGTAGAATCTAAAAATATATCATTCAAAATTTTTTAAAGGCTTCCTTATAAGGGTGTTTCGACTATTTTTATTAGAAACTGTGCAAAAGGGTTTCATTGTTTACATATAATTTTTATGAAAGATAAGGCTAGTGATGTATATACATATATAATACTTGAATTCTTCGTGTAAAAAGGAAAAAAAAAATTATAATTTTCAATCGGGATAATATCAAATAGTACCTTTGTATTTTGGCCTAATCTCAAGCAAAAAATAAGTTTACCATTTTCATCAACTAAACCCCTAAAGTTTACCATTTTAACCCTTAAAAATATATATTTGCCCCTACTGAAATTTTTTTCCTTAATTTTAAAAAATTTTAAAAAATGAAAAATCCAAAAAGTAGAAATTTGTTTATTATGGAAATATAATTTGTTTATTTTTTATTTATTCTTTTTTTTATTAAAATTAAGGAAATAAATTTTAGTATGGGCAAATATGTTTTTTTTAGAGTTAAAATTAACAGTTGATTAAAAAAAGCAAACCTCAAGGATCTAGTTGATGAAAATGGTAAACTTACTTTCTACTTGATATTAGACCAAAACACAAAGGTACTATTTGATATTATCTTATTTTCAATCAAATGAATTTCTTATTTTGTAGATAAATTTTCATATTTCTATCCACCTTTCTATTAATCATATTAATATAGATTAACATGTTTGGTAATTTAGGTATTCAATGATCTTTGTTCTAATGAATAAGATACGGGAAATTCGATAAAAATACATTTAATAGGTTGAAATGTCGTTATAAAAAATAATTTGTTGACACAATGTAAAAAATTAATTTAAAAATTGAAAATACAAATAAGTCGTTTTCTTTGTTTCAATAGTTTTTAATTCTGAAAATCCTTTTCAGATGTGGTATCAAACTAATTATGATACTAGAGTACAATACATGTTTTTAAATTGAATCTTAATTGTTCTTGTAAATAGCTTAATTAAAAATCATTGACCAAGCTCTCCATAATTTTTTTTTTAGCATATTTTAGTATATACCTTAGTTGATAATAAGAAAACATCTGCTTTTACAGTTGAGAGTAGAGAAGACTCCAATAAACAAGAAGTTTAGCTTATTAAAACGAAAAAAAAAAAAACATTCAACCAGTTAATTATAATTAAATTAGAAACATTTTGAGATTGTTCATATTATCATATAAAAAACGCTAATACGGAATTTAATGCATATTATACATAGTTGCATCATTATTAATAGATTATTACTATTAGTTACTTAATTGAGCTATCACGATCTGTATAATTTTTTTTAGGGATAAAAACAGTGATCATATTAATTTTTCATGCATCTAAATTTAACAAATTTCACGCATATGAGACTGTTTGATTATTATATATATATTAAAAACAAAAAGAAAATATACAAGTATCGTAGATGATATATATAATTGTTGGGAGATATATCATATTAGACATCTAGAATAATAATGCATGAATTAGTCATGCTTTATACAAATAAATAAAACATTTTACTTCGCATGTCTATAACTTATATTCATAGTTTTGAAAGATCCATTAGTAACAATGATCAAAAGGGAACTTACAAGTATTATATCTTGCCTAACCTTTAAATTTAACTCTCTCTTTTAAATTAGAAAATATTTTCAACTTTATATTTATAGTTACATGCACAGATCTTTTATCCTTTTACAACTAATATGCAATTCCTTGGAGAAATTTTTAATTTCCTAATTTTCTTGTAGTTTTATTAATTCATTAAAAAAATAAACGGCTTGAAAGATCTCGAAAATAGATACAAGTATAAATTCATAAGATGTGGTAAATAACTATATTAAAAATATCTATCTTTATGTATCGATATTAAATCAATACAGAAAATTATTCAAAAAAGAAGAAGAAGAAGAAGAAATTTCTCGATTGAAAATAATAAGCTAAAGCCTAATAATAATAAAAGTAACTCACAGCATTAAAATAAAAATTTCTATTTGGACCATTTTAATTAAGGTGGTGGAATTGGGTCAAGCTTTATTAGGTGGAGATAGTTAAAGCATGAATTAATTGTCTCTTCATGACAATTAAATAGTTGCTCAATTAACTTGTTGAAATTAAATGAGTGGTGGTCCTTTTTTTCGTGTACTCCTTTGTTAGCCACTAAAATTACAAGCAATTATACATGTCTTGAAATATCTTTGATTTAATTTATGATTCATCTCATCATAAATATTATGATTCTCGAAGTTTTTCCCTTAATTTGACTACACTAATTAAATTACAATTCTAAAATAAAGGTAAAAATGTTTTTATACAAGTCAATAAATCGGTTAACAAGGAGAGAAAAAGTGAAAACTAAGGGAAGGTGGATGACTTAAACCAAAAAATGGGAGTCCAAAAATATTGGGAAATTATAAGAAATAGTCCAAATTAAAGGGGCCCTTTAAAAATAATCAAACCCATTAATTTATATAATTTATCTAACAACATCCTCTAACTCCAACTAACATATGGACAATCGACTGTCCGTGATTGAAAGAGAGGAGAGAGAAGGAGATTCTGGTAGAATACTGTGGGATATGAAGAATGTATTTTTGTCATAAATTTAGGAATAGTTAAGTAAATCATATAATTTGATGGAGTTGGTTATTTTTTAAATTCCCCAAAAATATTAAGGTTGCCCTGAAAACTATACATGCGATGTCTAATAGTTTTGGATTTATACATCTCTTATCACCTAGTTAGCTCTTTTATTATTAAGAAATTATGTTAGATTTAATGAGTTGATTTTTTTATCCAAAGATTTTGAGATCTCCCTTAATATTTATCAAAATTATACGAGATATCTGCCTTGTCCCACTTGGCCGAATTAGTAAGAGATAGATGAGAAACAATTTCTAAATTAGAGTTGTAAACAATAAATTAGTGCATAAGCTCCCACATGAGCCTTTCAATTTCTTCATTCTCCTAATTATTCTCTTTAATGAAGAGTACTAGTCCAAAGTGACAAACTAATCAATCATCTTCACTCATATGTGCTTCATCAACAATGTTTTTAAATTAATTCCTTTGCAAAACTAGGAAAATTAAATAATAATAAATATCCTCATTTACTGATAATTAAAGAAGAATTGATTGAATGAAAAAAGTCGGAACTTATATTAAAAGAGTAGCTCTAATTCTCTTTGCCTCCTCCTGTGCTCCGTTTGTTTTGTTGGATATTTAAATAATATTATCTCTTCTTAAATTTTAGGGGAGAAATTGAAGTTTGATGAAACTTCAAGGGGGGACACATTTATCCTTAAAATTATGTATCTCTGGATCCATTAACACAAACACATGCAACATTGCTTGCGAAAACAGGTAACAAACCGACCACAGAATCAGAAAACACCACCTTGTTAGAGCTGTACTTAATAAATCTCCTGCATCAAGGAAGGAGCATGCTGCTGCATTGGGTTTGGAAACGTTTTCTTTATTTTCGAAATCATGTTTTACTTGGTTTCTTACGCATCAACTTAACCTTAGTTTATTGGTTAGCAGATAACCAGTCAAATGTAAGAAACAACTTCCCAGAATTCTTTTGGTATCAGATAAACTCTACTTTGAATTATTTTCAATGCAGTTCAGTCCCCAAATTGATTTGCATTGCAATCCTTCTAATTTTTCTACTTTCTGGCCAAACAATATAATAACTTCTCAATTAAATTCAACCACTTTAGTAGAATTTAATAGACTTGCACACTGAGCTTCTTTTGTCTAACTGTTCTGGTCCCCTCCCTATTGATTCCCTGCTACTAGCTACCTCTTCCGTATCAAATATATATATATGACCCAAACTAATAATAATAATAATAATAATAACGAATTTATGACATGTTCCAAGTCAGAATCTACTAAAATATAATGGTTTTCTTTCAATTCATGAAAGGTTCTCTCAGTTATTTCTTGATCATTAAAAAGTTCTAAAATATTTTCACATATTAAGCAGGCCTTCTTGCTAATAAAAGAACTGAGTTTATGCAACAATTGCAATCAGATCAGAGATAAATTGATGTGGATGATCCGTCATAGAAACAAAGAAAATGGGAGTTATGATCATCAAGACCAATTAAGAAGTGTCTTCGATCGAATGGACACACCAGTGTTTCATGAAGACCAATTAAGAAATGTCTTCGATCGAATGGACACACCAGTGTTCCTGTCGATGCTAGAATAAATTTAAAAGTACGAAGAATCTAATTTTTTGCAACTTCGAATGGTGGCAAACCCCAGTCACTTGGGTTGAAATCCAGAAGAGAGCTCAGGACTTGGTCTGCTCTGGCATGATGAGATTTATCTAGCTTTGGATCCGGAACCATAACTGCGGACCTGCAATGTACATGTAATTATATTTGAGTGTTGAAGAAGTATTTATAATTTGTTTACTTTAGCCATCCAGTTAAGGTTATTGCATTCCAGCAGCAAGGTATGCAATATTCTAACCAATTATTATATATATATATAAAGAATAGTGCTTTCAAACAGATAAATATACTTCAGTTTGTAACAGGAACGAAGTTGATGCCTCAAGAATGCTAGAGCCTGCGTAAAAGAATATGATGCAATGACAAAGGTATATTGCTAGCTGATCATTTCATTGAATTAACCAATACACATCAAATTAATGAAGAAAAATTGTATGGGATGTTCATGAATGTAACAGAGTAAATAATACCATACATGCAAATACTAGAAATTTTTCTAAATTGGCATGGTTCAGTCCTAGCACTTGAAAAAGTTATGGAATTCTCAATTGCAAAATCAGCCTCCCAAAATTTAGTTCTATAAGGTTGCAGGCGCTCTCCCCTGATGGTGATGTCTGCATGAGTGAGGGTGAGTTCAAGATATGATCAGGGTTACCTCAATGGACAAATCCTACTGAGATTTGAGAAAATCTCTAGCTACCAAATTGAATTATTCATAGGAAAATAATACCTATCTGGCAAAAATTTCACTAAGGCAACCATCAGAGTTCAACTTCAAAATTCTAAAGTAAGGAGAAGACCAGAATCTTGAATTAGAAATAGAAAAAAGATGACAAGAAGAGACCCAATTGAGTTCCTAATGAAAAGTGAAGAAGTCACATGTGAGTCCCTAGCTTATGGACACTCAAATGAAAGAGAGAACATCTGCATATCCCATCACAAATAAAAAACTCAGAACATGTCTATAAAAATCCTCTAACCAACCTCCTCAATTGTTCATATAAAGCCATATTGGATAAATTGAAGCATTTGTTGAGGATTTGTCCTCTTCAGCCACCAGAATTGAGGTTAAGACACTTGTCACAATCTGTACCGACTTAATTCAAATGAATTTTTTAATTCCTGACCTCTGTTCTCATTCATGACTAAAGATGATCTCCCAAATTCTTTTCTCAAATGCTTAATTTGCATTACGTAGCATGCAAAAGTTTCCCTTCCGACATTTTATTGTAGCAATTACTATGAAAAAAGGGTCTATAAGCTCACATGCAGCAGTGAGCATCATAATATTAGTTACATTATGTTAAATTTTATTCAAATCTAAGGAACTAGAATCAAGCATCATAAATAGTAGCTTGATAAGAGGATTCACAGAAACAGCTTCTCAGTAATCAAGGCTAGATATATTGTACAAATCCAATAATCAACATCCAAAAAGATTTAGTTATTAATGATTCATAACCTGGTAAGATCTACTTACACAGTTATTAAGCTATGCATTGACCCTTACTAGAGAGAGAAATAGGATAACACCATCAATAGGTTTATTTAAGTCCGGAAGTTTTGGTATCTCGAAGGAAATACCAGTAATTGACATATTAATTTTAAAATGAAGATATATAGTATGCAGGGTGTAAATCACAGAAATACCTATTATTTAAGAGAGGTAGCCTTGTGCATAGTTGAGTCTACCGCATTTTGTATTATACAATTAATAGACATTAAGTAAACTATTTAAAAAAGAAAACTTCCAAAGTTTATTTATAGCTCAAAACCATTGTAAAATAAAATAATGCTGCTATGAAACTGTAACCAACAAACTTAAAAAAAAAAAAAAAAAAGACAAGAGAGCAACCAATGGTTAATAGCAATAGCAATGTAGAATTAGTCAATATTTTCTTTGGACAATATTAATGACTTAACAATGCTTTCACATACCATATTAGTATTATTTTATTTCAAAATTAACTCAAACAAGAAAGTTCATTAATTAAAGAAGAACGAGAGAACTTGAGGAAATTGCAGAGGAGAAAGTAATTTATTACGGCCCATTTGTTTAAGAACTCGAATGGGTTGTATCCATTTTTCATATTCATTTTGGTTTGGCGATCTTGTAATTGGTTTTCCTTTTGAAAATGGAAAAAACATGTACTCAAGGTACAAGCTGAACAATGAATTGTTTTCACAAAGAACAGTGATAGTTTATGAAACAAAATTCATCTCCATGCCTACCTTTGGGCTTCGGTTTTAAAGGACTTTCATGATACTTCTTTTTTATTCATTCATCTTAATTGAGAAGGTGTGGTGGCTTAATTTTCCTTCTTTTTGGTATAGGAGGAGTTGAGATTTTTTGGATTTGGTGTCTTTATATGGGGTGGATGCCTATCCTTATCATTATATTCTTATTGTAGTCTATTGGTCCACATTTGTATTTTCTTTCAA
>JANLJB010003317.1:1673-12129 GCA_026212285.1 Bursera cuneata
AGTTGATCAAAAAGTTGTTACAAATTGATTGAGTGGCAGGTGGCTGAAAATGAATCACAGCCTAACATATCTAGACATCTAAGACCATATCTTGATGAATTCAACTCCAAATGACTTGATTCTTGTGGCCGTGGAGAGCTTATGCACTTATCTACAAGTTGTCTCTTTTCTAATTAATCAAATTTGATGGTTAAGAACTTCCAAAATGCCTTACAAATTGATGGAGTGATTGGTGTGTGAGAATTGATATAGCTACTATATTTTGACCATTTCTCTATAAATACATATCCACATGGCACCATTCAAATGGCTATAGAAAGATAATTCAATTATCTATATCTTTTATGTTGGACACTTCGACAGATTCAGTGTACAAGTTATTTTAAAAGTGGTTACAAATAATAATTAGAGTGGTTGGGTGCAATAAATGAATTTTTATGGAAATTCCTTGAATGCCCTCTCCCATTTGTCTATAAAAGGAGACAATTGGTTCATTGCACATATACAATTCGTTTATAAAGAGTTTTTCTTATTTTCTTGTGTATTTTCTAGTTGTAATATGTCTTTCTAAATTTTTAGCTAAGGCTAAGAGTAAAACACTCATTTATTTGTAATTTTATTCTTGATCCTACTTTTGTTCTTCAATGTATTTCCTTTCAATCCTTTGANATAAATGAATTTTTATAGAAATTCCTTGAATGCCCTCTCCCATTTGCCTATAAAAGGAGACCATTAGTTCATTGCAAATATACAATTCATTTCTAAAGAGTTTTTAGTTTCGTTTGTTGTGTATTTTGTAGTTGTAATATGTCTTTCTAAATTTTTAGCTAAGGTTAGGAGTAAAACACTCATTTATTTGTAATTTTATTCTTGATCCTACTTTTGTTCTTCAATGTATTTCCTTTCAATCCGTTGAATAAATATTTTCTTGAAAGTTGTTTTGGTTTGTCAAAAGTCTTGATTCATAGTAGACATGTTGACACTTTGAATGNTTGATCCTACTTTTGTTCTTCAATGTATTTCCTTTCAATCCTTTGAATAAATATTTTCTTGAAAGTTTTTTTGGTTTGTTAAAAGTCTTGATTCATAGTAGACATGTTGACACTTTGAATACTTGAAAAATTTCTTTTATAAATCAAGTACATGTTTCTTGAAATGTTGTTGATCCGTTGAAAAGTAATTCTTTTATTTCATATTTTCGTGAATTAAAACGTTTTCATCTTCCGATTGATTTTACTCTTTAGTTAATTTCAATTGAGTTATAAAAAGGATCAAGAATTTTTTTTTACAATTTAAATTAGTGTGGATCTCCGATACCTTAGCGTTCTTTTACTTGAATCTAATTTTGTTTGGTAATTTTATATCTAAAATCAACCAATACTTTGTTTACCTTTTCTTTGCTCTTGGATTTTGGACATTGAAATAAAGACATTTTTATCTTGATAATAATCTCCCTGTAGATATGATATTTGGACTCACCGAGGACTATAATTAAGACTACCTACACTTGGGTAACACTTTCTAAGTTGTAGCAACGGGTAGAGCAAGAAATCTGTCATACGCATGCGTAGAGCTAGGGGAGGGAAAAAATTGTCATATCGGGTAGAAAACTCATCACACCGGCAGAGCTAGGGACGATCTCATCTAGGAGAGGGTACAAGTATTGGTGATTTGAAAACCACTTTCACTTTCTCATTTAATAAACTATCATGGCTTACACTTCATAACGACATAGATTATATCTTGAAATCATAACCAAAATATGATAATTTCTGGAAACAATTCTAAAATATTTATCTGAATCCATTCAAAGCGTATAATATTGTATAAAATAAGAACAATTGTTTATACTCAATAAATATCATAATAAATAAACTGACATTTCAACAAATATTTACTTAATAAACTTTTATCTACTCATAACATACTATATATAAATTTGAGAAAAATAATTTTAAAAGTATCCACTCACAAGGTAAGTGCTCAATTTTGTCTAACTTTCGGATCCTCTAGCTGCTCCACTACTCGATCTCTACCTATGACAATAATTTCAATATAAATATTAAACTCAAAATAACTAAATATTATAAGACAAAAATACTAAAATTCATTAATTGACCCACCAATTACAAATTTATTAGTACCACTTTTTTTTCTTCAACTCCGCTCTTTTTTTTTTCTTTCCCTCTCTCTTTTCTTTCTTCTCTTCTCGTTTCTTTTGCCTTCCTGGCCCTCTCTTCGTCTTTCCTCTGTTTTTTTTCCTTCTCTCCTTCCTTTCTGTTTCTCTTCTTCTTCTTCTCCTTCTCTTCTTCTCCTTCTCCTTCTCCTTCTCTTCTTCATTCATTCTCTTCTTCTTCTTCTCCTTCTCTTATTCTTCTCTTCTTTTCTTCTTCTTTTCTCTTAGCTCTCTATTCTTAGCTAGGAGTGGGCATGGGTCGGGTCAGGTCAGGTTTGGCCCAACCCAACAAAAACCAGAACCCGATCCAGTCAAGGAAAATAAACCCGAAGTCGGGTTTTGGAAAAAAATAACCTGTCAGGTTTGGGTCTGGTTTATCGGGTTAGGAATTTTTTGTTTTAAACCATTCGGGTCGAGTTTGGCTTGGGTCCGAATCGGGTTTGTAAATAAATAAATAAACATTTTTATAAAATACACCTAAAATAAATTGTGGTTCAGTGGTGAGGGTAGAGGATAGCTCTATGTGAAGGGTTTGAATCATACCACTTTAGATTTTATCAAATGTTTAAATTTATATTATACAATAAATAAAAAATTTTGTCAAATTACATCAAAACGGCGTGTAGCCCAGTGGTTATCTTAGAAAAAAAGGATGGAATGGGGAAGGGTATCCTACTCATCCCAAAGAATTTTGAG
Source organism: Bursera cuneata (assembly GCA_026212285.1). Lineage (NCBI taxonomy): Eukaryota > Viridiplantae > Streptophyta > Magnoliopsida > Sapindales > Burseraceae > Bursera > Bursera cuneata. Next base: position 4,546 of record JANLJB010003317.1, read on the forward strand.
AATTTCTTCATCGGATCAGGTCGAGTTTTCGGGTTTGACATGAAGACCCGATTCTGACCCGAAACCCAACGGGTCGGGAAAGCCTGACCTAAAGTCTGGTTTCCAGAAATTCTGACTCGAAAAAACCCGATAAATCGGGTCGGGTTCAGGTCAACCCGACGGGTCAAGTATAAATACCCAACCCTAGTCTCAGTTCTCAATTTGTATATAATAATAAGAAAATAAAAATCTTAACTTATCTTCCAACAGACTTAACACATTCAATAAGTAAATTTTTTTTTTTTTTTTTTACTTGGCTAAGTTTTAAACAACTCAACCAACAAAATTAATGAGTTGGGCCCATATGTTACATAATGAGTTACTCAGGGACAAACTATCTATCCAACCTAACAAGCTTGTAGAGAAGACTTGACATTCTTCCTAGCCATGCTTCAGAGAAGATGTTAGCATGATTATAGACAGGGGTAGTTATGTAAAATGACTGAAGGGCATAAGTGTCATCATAAATGAATACTATTGGATTAGTTAGTTACTGTTGTTTGAGTGACTCCTAAGCTATTGAGTTAGTTAGTCAGCTGAGTGTATAAACTACACTGTAACTTCATTCTTTGATTTCAAGCAAGAAGAAAAAGCTTCTAGAACTACACCGGATCATATAGTCTGTTAACACGAACAATCTTTGTAATTTATTATTGGTGCCAGATCAAATAAAACTACAATTGACTTTTGATTTCACCAAACAACTTGCTAATCAACTTGAGTCCTGAGATTATTCAGTTATTTTCTACATGTTCAGCTTAGTAGGATAGATAGATAAATATGATTAATTACGTTGTTACTTGTTCATAGATTTATATTTCTTTTTCTCCTTATTAATTCCTTATCTTCAGCCATTGCTTTTATTTTTTTTATTTAAAGAAATTTAGTTAAGGATAATCTTAACATGTTTCTTAAAAACATATGGTAAGATCTCAAACCTTGTATAAATTTATTTAATTTCAATCATTAATCAACCTTGAAAAGATATTTTTTTATTATAAAATTTATTAAATATAATAAAATAATTAATTTAATATAATTTTAAACAACTAAATATTTATTAACATGGTTTGAAATGATAAATTTTTGAATCATTAGTTATGCAAGCAGCTTCTTTGAGAATGTCTAGCAAGCTCTTATTGAAGATATTTTGTTATCATTTAAGTTTCAGTCACATGCAACTATCACTTTTAAGGTATACTAGACTCATCCGTTGTCAGATATACATTACTAGTACAAAATAGTTAAAAATAAATTAAAAATCAGTAAAAGTTTGATGTTTTTAAACTAAGATTCATCCATTGTTAACCGATGTCTATTCTGGCAATGTTAAATAGACATTGATTAATGACTAATGCAAAAAATAACAAATAATAAAAATAAAATTATTTTTAAGAAAACTGATTTGTAAAATCATTCACCAATTTTAGAACAACTGTCATGTATTTATTAAACGCATTCAATACAATTGTCATACAAGAACAACTTTGTTTTAAGCTAAAATAATTTAACAAACACTCAACAAATTCATGTAACCAAAACAATCTAGAAAAGTATTTTGAATTTGATCATATTCCCTCAAATTACAAGAAGTCAAATAATGGTTACTTTTTATGTACCTTAACACATATCTATAATCGACGCAAGTTGGTCCAGGACCCTATCAAATAATGGAAAGGAAATAGTATAAGAAAATACGATAAATTTGGAAAAAAAAAAAAGATTTCATCTTTATTCTTCTAATAAATACAAGCTCAATATACCTTAACACATTTTATGCCTAAATATGTTATGCGGTTACCTTTCTGAAATAAATGCAGTTTTCCTGGTGATCCTTCCAAGTACAACATGCTACCTCCGCTTCCTGCACGGCGAAACCTCACGCCGTCTCCTACACTTCATCCTCAGCAGCCTGTTTCAGTGCCTGAGAATTATAGCCTCCCAAGATTTTTCCCTGAGTGGATCCCAGGAACTCAGCAGGAGTGCTAGATCTAAGCGCACAGATATAAATGTCTAATTTTTTCTGGCTCTTTTAGCTTCTGTTACGAAGAATGAGACTTTCCAGGAGGCCATATATTTAGCTCTTTTGATTCTTTTTACCTTATTGTTTTGCTTGTAAAAACTGGTCCACCAATTCTTTTATATCTATAGTTTATGTGTAATGTACAATTATCAGTTGTCGTCCTGCAATCATTGTTGATTCTTTTCCATTGAGCTCTGTTTTCTAATGTCTCAAACTGATGTGTAATACAAAGATTTTATGAATTTTTTGCATGCTACAAAGAAAGCCGCCCTCATTTTAGCAAAGATTTTCTCCAGAGCAAAATTCGGTATATGAAAGAAACATTAAAAAATATAGGGGGTTGCTCTGCTGTATGCGCTCGATAGTGATTGTATGAATCAAAGAAGTAATTGGATCTTTGCCTCTGTGAGTGCTAATTATGAGTTAACTTCCAAATTCTGAAGAAAGTGAGAGCTTGTGGTTTTTCAATCGTTTCTCACTTGCAAATTCTGGAGAAATCGAAGAAACATTCAAGAATATAGGGTTGCTCTGCTGCTTGTGCTCGATATTGACTGTATTAATCAAAGAACCGATTGGATCTTTGCCTCTGCTGCTTGTGGTTTTTCAATCGTTTCTTTTCTTGGGATGTCGTCACTAAAATTATGCTTTTCGAGACAAATGGACCGTCTAAAAAATAAATGACAGAAATGAAAATCTTTGCTTTGTGCTTGTCTTATTTACTTGAATCAGATAAAGCTCGGATAAACTTTATGTTTACAACCATAAAATGACAAGGCTGATCAACTTGATAAAGATTTGACTGGTGTATATGCCAATCTTCATCTATCTGCTAACCTTTAACACTTTTAAGTGTTTGTCAAAGCTCATCATGAGTCTTTTCATTATCAGAAAGAGCCTCCATCACCTTCCCAGCTGTAGTGTGAACTGCTTCCGCAGCAGATTTTGCAGATTCCTCAACTGCAGTTTTGCTTTCTTCTATACTCCTCTTAGCCGCTTCTTTCATTTTCTCTGTAGCCCCATGATCTGCACTACGCTCAACTTCAGCATTTTCTGCATTTCTTCCTCTAAAACTGCTCACAAACATTTTATTATCAGAATTCATCACATTCATATACAAAGCATAGATATATGATTGCTTTAACTTACTCTAAACTTGGAGGTAAAAGCTGTAACTGCACTTCGTAAATGATTGTTTTAACTCTTTCCCAAGAACTCTTATGTGATTTTCTCAAAAAGTGGATTGTGTCTATCAGTATTTTCCCCAGAGAAGGCTTCTCTTCCTTCTCCAGAGAACTGTATTGCCCTCCTCCTCCTCCTCCTCCATGACCACCAACTGCTGAGACAATTTGGTGAGGAAGGACGATGAAGCAGAGAAGAAACAACGTTGGCGTTCTACTCATCAATTTGGTCATGCCATTTGGTCATGCCAGAAGAAGTATTACTTGCAAGACAACGTAGAATATTTGGTTTTGTTGTTATGTTTGCGGAAGCTTTTCCAAGTTGTTGTGAAGATAGGCTAACGTGGGCTTCCCTTCTTGGATTTAGGTATCCGTATTGAACAATTCCAAGCACTTTAATCAGACTTCGAATTAAATAAAAATTGAAAAGAATAGGAAAGACTTTGAGATATCAACATCAGACGTCGGCCACAATACCTGATTGATACTGAACTGGTCCTATTCAATCACGGGGATATAGTCTTACATATCTTGGTGACATCTCATAATTGAACAGGTATACATTAAAAACAAAACCTTTTCAATCTAGCATACCACCTTTGACTTGAAATTTGAAACCCCATATTCTTATATTCACACCATTGTCCAAAATATTGAGGCTGTATATATGCATCCTCAAAATATTATTATTACTATTCATTTATTTAAAAAAAAGAGAGAGTAAGCATTTGTATTTTTAGTTCATGATTTAAGTTTGTTATAAATAATTAACAAAAATGAAAGAAAAATAAAAAATAGATCCTCCCCCATTCATGAGAAAATAGAAATACTATTTAACTTAAAAGTAATGTTACGTACAATTAAGTTGTAAAACCTAATATATACAATTTGAGGTGATAAATTCATTAAAGGGTTAAAAGGTGAAAAATATGTTACTGATTTTTAATAAATAAATTGGAAATCAACATATAAATGAATTTATAAAATGTAATGATTTTTAAAATTAGTGTTAACTTAATTCTCTGTCCACCTTCTCACTAGTCTAAAATGTGATGGATTTAGAAACAAAATCTTAACATAAATTTTCAATAATTTATCTCATTTAATTTATGATTGAAATTTGAAATTAACAAATCATATTTATTAATCTCAACTCATCGACTTTTATACCATTAGATTTAACAATATTAGTAAATCAAATTTATTGTTCATCCATAATACTTTGTCACAATAATTTCCTTCATATATGTATAGTACTTTTTACAAATTATAATTTTTTTTTTTGTTTATATTGTTAAGGAAGCACAAAGCACTTGGCCTAAAAGTATTTAAAGTCTAATACTTACTCTCACTTCTAATGGCTTCATGTGTACTTAATTACTTGTAAACTAGGTGTTTTGTAGTCTTATAGGTAAACTAAACATAAATTTTAATTAACATGACGAGGAGATTTGAACACAAGATATTTTCATTATTTTTATTTTGATATAATATTAAAAAATTTACTTAAAAACTTAAAAAAACTTTTAGACAAGGTACAATTTTATTATTTAATCGGTTGATTAGTATACAACTGTCAAGGAGGATCAAAATCTGGATAGTCTATTGACTATGACCAAGCAATTAGCACATCAGCCGAAATGGAGAGTCACTGTGGAAACAAGGTTTGTGCCATCTCATAGCAAAATCAAAGCCAATAGAAATGAAAATTGCTACCACTATATAACTATACGGCATCGGCAAATTAAATGGAATTTTATTAATTGTTACCGCAAGTTTTCTATTCTCTTACTGATTAACATAACTTAAACCTCAAAATAGGAAAGCAATTCGATCCTGAGCTGTCAGCCATGAAACCCAGGTCACTGCATACCTATGTAGCTAGTGAGATTCCAAGCTACAAAAACCCATATATAATTCAAGTTCAGCTGGCCTAGTTATATATAATTCTTAATTTAGGGTATTTGGAAGTGTATACCAAGTCGCTAGATATGTAGCTGTTTCTACTTCATTTGTCAAGAATAAAGCAAGTTTAAATCCCAAAGTAAACAATTTTTTATTACCTGGCTAGTCATTTCAATTGTTTGTAAAATGCAATTTTAAAAGACTTAATTATGTCACAGTTATCGAGAAAAGTTATCAAGTTAATTTCTGGCCTCGCTGCGATTCATACTTTCCGACTGTTTGACTAAAAAGCTTCGAACTTATCAACTCCTACAAATATGACATATGGTTATCTTTGAAACAAAAAAGTTAAAATTGATGATCTATACTCATGATTCATTGGTAAATTCTTGTCTTTAATTAATGTCCATGTTTATATCAAGATATTTGTGTAAAAATCCCTACAATACATGTTAACATATTAATCTATAATTTCATGTTTTTATTGCCTGAATAGTCAAGAAAATCATCGATTATAACTGGAATAATATATAGGTAAGATGATCGATCAATTGAGCATTTGATTATCTTTACATATATATAAAAAATTGTGAATCCAAGAGTTTCTCAAAATGTATATGCGAGATCCACTTGACTAGTTTTTGTAATAGCCTAATACAAAATTAAAGCTGCCGCTGCCGGCACTCGCATATATTACGCGTTAGTTTTGTGCTTTACTTGGAATGAGTCATTTAAGGTTCACCAGCAAAATGCAGTATATATACCTAAAAGCGCGCAGCTTCAAAGCAATAACGTATCACCACCTATTTGGAAGTAACTCAAACATAGCGGACTTGCAGATGGTCTCAGTGTTTGCAGTTATGATTGTTTCACTAGCCTATCTCCCATACATGATCTTGGGACTTGCTTTCGCTCTCTTTCTTTATCATTTCACAAAAAGCAGTTGGGTTCCATGTAACTTACCACTTGTTGGCATGTTACCAGCTGTGCTTCTTAATGTTCACAAGCTCCATGACAAGGTTGCTGAAGCTCTGGAGCAAAGAAATGGCTCGTTTCTGATTAATGGTGCATGGCTTGCTCAGAGAGATATATTTCTAACGAGTGATCCTGCAAATGTGCAACACATACTGAGCACAAACTTTTCAGGATATCACAAAGGGCCCGAGGTGAAAAAGCGGTTTGATATTTTTGGAGATTCTGGACTTTTCAATTCTGATTTTGAAGATTGGAAACACCAGAGAAAGCTTGCTCGAGGTTTCATAAGTCACCAGAAGTTCCAGCAACTCATGACAAAGATTATTCCGGACATCATAGAGAAAGGGTTAATCCCTGTACTTGAGCATGTCTCTGAGCAAGAGTCAGCGGTGGACTTGCAAGATTTGTTGAAAAGGAACACATATGACTTTGCTTGCACGATCGCCACAGGCTGCAACCCCAATTCTCTCCGTGTTGGATTCCCGGAAATTCCATTTACGAAGGCCATAGATGATGCCTGTGAAGCAATACTTATTCGTCATCTTGTCCCGGAAAGCCTCTGGAGGTTGCAAAGCTGGTTAGGAATTGGGAAGGAGAGAAAGCTGAGTGATAGTTGGAAAACTATAGATCAGTTTTGGACGGAGCTCATGTCAATCAAGCAAGAAAAACTGAAAGCAATGACAACAGGGGAAGATGAAGAGAGTTTTAATCTTTTGAATTGTTACTTGACAGGGAATGAGTTCACAGGACCAACACCTGCTGAGAAAGTTATGAGAGACAACATAACTGGTCTAGTTTTTGCTACTGAAGGCACAAGTAGTATAGCTCTCNTCTTGGTTCTTTTGGCTCGTCTCAAAGAATCCATTAGTGGAAATGAAAATCAGAGAAGAACTAAGAAAAAATTTATCACAAAATGAAACCCAAAAAGGGCTTGTTTTCCACAGCTTGGAGCATTTGAATAAGCTGGTTTATCTTCACGCAGCTCTCTGCGAAACACTAAGGCTATGTCCCCCAGTACCTTTCCAAATCAGGATCCCTGTAGAAGGTGATATCCTTCCAAGTGGGCATCATGTGAATCAGAAGACAAACGTTCTAATCTCTGCGTATGCAATGGGGAGAATGGAATCGATTTGGGGAGAGGACTGCCATAATTTCAAGCCGGAGAGGTGGATCACAGAGGATGGAGGGATCAAGCATGAGCCCGCACACAAATTCTTTGCATTCAATGCAGGGCCTAGGATTTGTCCAGGCAAGGATATCGCCTTCACTCTTATGAAGGCCATTGCAGCCACTATTATACACAACTACCATGTTCAAGTGCTGGAAAGTCAGCCGGTGATCCCTGATTTTAGTATCAGTTTCCGAATGAAGCACAGGCTAATGGCTAGGCTTAAGAACATATCAGCTTAAACACTCCTCAAATGAATTATTATTTAATAATCTCTTCTCTGTTTTTTTTTTTTT
>JANLJB010003318.1:0-20840 GCA_026212285.1 Bursera cuneata
TTGAAATGGGAAATATACAAATTATACAAACAGCAAAGGATATCAATCGAGACTCATTAGCATTATTGCCAAAGTATCTTGGTATCAAATCCAAGTACAAAAAATACAGACGAGAAGCTCAAGATCTGATTTAAACTAGCAGTAGACAGATTGGTCATCAGTAAAACCTTTTCTGATATTGCTTTCCATTTCTCCTGCGAAGTGCCCATCTTTCTTTAATATCAGATATTTGATCAATTTGTCGTACATCTTTTGTTCCTTGAGACATTTCAAGCTTTTCATTTAACTTTGCAGTATCGTGACATTCCCTGATTCTGGCAGCTTCTGTAAGCAGATCGTTTACCAGCATTTCAGTGGTCTTGGCCGTGATTCCCCTTAGATACCATGAAATGGGAGGGGGTGGAACAATGGCTGGCTGAATCAGTTGCTCCAAGCTCACTCTTGATGCTAATCTTCCTTTGCCTCCTGTACATGAATGGTAGTCTGCCCACGTTTTTGGCTTAAACGGAAAGCACATTTTTTCATCAACAAATAGAGGTTCTACTCTCCAACAGCCTTCAAATTTTTTCATGAAACCCATTTTCAGTTGCTTGAACTTCATCTGCCAAACAGTCATCATAAAGCGATAGAAACTAAGAAAGTAATAACTAAATGATATGTTTACCGGAAAACTGTCACACAACTAATGGAATTGGACAAGAAACCATATAGTGCATTAGCCTTGTACTCATTCACATCAGAATGATGCCGGGACATCATAAGTAGGCATAAAACAAAATGCCATGTCATTACTAATAGCCAGCCTACTCATAAAGCAATTCCCTATAAAATTATATATAAAAATACTGAACCCCTCTCTTGTTCATGAAAATTGTATGGAACATTCCCTCAGTTATTGAAATGATTTAGACCCCAGATTATGTGGCAGTTAACATATCTGTAATTTTTCCCTCAGTAATATGGTGAAAAAAGTGTTATATACTACAAAAAGAAACAAGATGAAGTCCGTACCGTGTGATCTTTTCTGTTCTGATCAACTAAAACATGAACTGAAATGGTCCCCGACCACCAGAGGAACTTCCATAAAGCTGCCTGTTCTACTTCAACCACTTGCCTTAGCCCTTCATCAACCACAACTCTTCTAGATATAACCTCCTGATAAAGGCAATTATCTTCTTGTGTCAAATTAGGACTTTAATAAGAAGCTATAAAATGAATACAATGTAAATAATTGCTACAGGTTTGAATCATGACCTTGTTTGGGCTTTATATCATGATACAGAACTCTTAAATTATGATAACACAAATGGCAGACACTGATCAAGTCTAAAAGTATTGCATAAGAAGATACTATGTACCTTAATATTCTTGAAAACCCTCTTATTATCTGGGTCAGTCACAATATTGTATACTGCATCTGGGGGCAGCCCAACATCTACCTCAGCATTGAGGTTACAAAGAGAACCTTTAGGTACACTGACCTGTCAAGAGTCACATTAGAATCCAATTGTAATTAAGGACCTCAGGGTAGATACCTTAAAAAACACTATTAACTCGATAGGATGATTCTAGAATGTAGCAATTGGGAAAGCTTAGAACCACTGCAATACTCCAGCGAATATGATCAATTTTTTTAACTCTTGCTACATAGATAAAGTAAGCAATTAAAAAGATATAAGATTCATCCTACATAAGAACCCGCCAAATGAAATAAACCAAATCATACTGAGGTACACTCATAGGACACAGGTCCACGATCAGACAAAAATATGTCAAAGATAATACCTTTACAGGTTTACATTAAAAGGTTTTCAGTTAACATAAATTCACAATAATCCACAGACACCTTGGCAATACAGCAAGTTTAAGTCAGGCTCCAGAATGAGGATAGCCCACCTATCAAAACCAACTTTTTGTAGGATAGAAAACTTACTTTGTACTTAATTTTTCCTCACCTTAATTTTTGGAGGTTGATCAAGCCATGAAGGGTTTTCTCTCCAACATTGCAATTGTCTCTCCAGATCAACCTCCATGGATGGAGATGACCACTCCTTTCCCTTTCTCAGGACAGAGCTCACCAAGTTTACTGCCTCATTACGTTTATCTAATCTCTTGAGCTGAGCCTGTGAAAAAAAGGTTTTTAAGATTTATTTTTAAAACTCGAGGATAAGATGAACATCCATTATAGCCTTCTCTAGACTGACCCGAAGACAATTCTGAAGCCTGTGAGGCAGCTGCTCTAAAAATGTAGAGATTGCTGGATCAAACACTTTGGTGCTTCTATTTCTCTTGCTATCAAAAACATCCATGGTTTTTTAAGTCACTTCTGTATCTGCCTTAGGAACCTGAAATTCTTCTGTAAGTGTTAGTCCTTTCACTGTGGATAGAGAAAATTAAAGAAGAAAGGAAGGGGATATAGACAGAATCTAGGAGAAGAAAATCAACTTTCATTATCAATAATTCATCAACCCTCTGAAGTATAAAACAAACTAAGCCCCTATTAAAGTAGCCAATCTTTAACTAGAAAAGGAACAACTTGACTTCTAAAAGTTAACTAGAATTATAGGAAAGTAGAAACAAACCTATAGAAGTAACAGAACATCTAAAATCCTAAAAATGGCTTAACTTTCAAAAGTATGTATTAAATTTTAATCGTAGAATATTTATTATCAATGGTCCACCATACTTGTAACAGTAGAGTTTCTTTTTTTATGAAATTTTTTCCTTTCTTGTCAAGGAAAACCAATGTTTGCTTTTTCATTCTTTTAGAAAGAAAATATATGCAGTTCCCGTAAACAGACCCTGTATTTACATTATCTGGAAGACATATATACTACAGAGGATAAAATCTAGGGCAAGAATGCTGGTAGAGTATTAAAGTTAATATAGAGAAAACCCCATCTCAGGTAAGACGAGCAATATCGTTTTAAAAAAAACTTTTGACCTTTTAGAGAAAACCCCATCTCCCGGAATAACCTGAATTGTCATTCTTCTAGTTCTGAACACGGAAACTGAAAGAGCAAGCATATTCTTGCTAGCTTTCTAGTTATAACCAAGCAGACTAGGAAATCTTTAACATTTCATAATTAATAAAGTAGACATAAATTCACATCAGCTCAGCACCAACACCAAACAAGATATGAATTGCAATCTCAAGAGAATAGTCAAGGATTTTACAAAAACAAGACATGGTCATCATTTTACATCCCAAATAACACAACCCAGATATCAAGAGCTGAGACAAGTTTAAGGCATATTTGGAGGAAGCATACTCAGATTACGCAGCAAATTAAGAGAATGAGCTCAATAAAGAAGATGAACAAGCATTACCCAGTAGTACAAAATTGGAAATAGAAAGAAACCCAGAAGATAAAAACGTAATTGCAATAACTGCATAAAAACTTTATTTAACGTTCAAAGAAAGGATCATACTGGGAAGATTCACTTACAAATTGGATCCGATGCAAGTAAAGATTTTATCTAAAAACACAGAGCCCGAGCAATGGGAAATTGGCACTTGGTCTTCGTATTTCATTTCATTTTGCCTTCTTCTTGTTTAATTTTCAGAATTTTATAAGTTTGTAACACGTGGTGAAAGTTTTACCCAAAGGAAAAGAAGCCCGACAAGTACAGTCGAATGCCGGTTTTGACTGCACAGTTAAAGGGGTTTAGAGGGAGACCAGCTAAATTAACGCTCGTAAAACTTGGGTTAGTTGTTACCTAACAGGCAAACCTTACACGAAACGGGCAACTTTGGAGTGGTTGTTTGCTGTTTGGTCGTTTTCACCCAAATTGGATGGTTGAAGGTCCAGATCCGTTTTGGAAGATTGGATTACCAATTACTATTACTACACTCAGTGTCTCAACATACATTAACCAAAAGAAAAGAGTAAAAAATAAAAATAAGAAAAAATTAATTCAGTAAGGTTATTTAAAAGTTAACCCAGTTCATTTGGAACAGTTCTAAACTGATCAAATTTTATCCGGTTTCAATGATTTTTTACTTAGTAGATTGACTTTATTTGAAAACTAGCCAAATCAATTTAGCTAGGATATCGAACCATTGATTTCTTTTCTATGATCACATAATTCAGAACAAAAATAATCTAAGTGGTTACAAGTTAACAATGTCAAATTCGTCATGGAGTTCGAAGAGATGATCTATTTTCATTCACAAGCCTACCTTCTTCGATCATAAGAGGATTAGAATCCTTTCCAAAATCACTTTGGGTCATGCCCTTGATAGGTATGTGACCTTGAAGCAATGTTGAAAGGTTTTACCTATTTACCATGCATAGGCACAGAAAGAAAAAATACATTGTAGCAATATTGTTAAGTTATGATAACACCAGACGAAAATGTGATCATATTTTACACAAACTATAACAAGGACTTACGAGCAACATTATTAAGGGAGAACTCACACTGTTTCATTAAAAAGAAAATTACATGTAGAAAATTATTTGTAGGTAAGGCAACCCTAAAGCACCAAAGATCCATACATCTCAAGGTTTGTAACAGACGTCCCCATCACAGACCCATCCGTCCTTGGTGGGATTCTGTTCGTTGGCCTCATCATCTTTTTTTCCACTGTCCTGTTCGTTGGCCTCATCATCTTTTTTTCCATTGTCCTCTTCCAAGGCACACTTGGGATGAAGATCAAAATCACACTCCTCACAGTAGAATGACCATACATGTCCTGCTTCTTCACATCCATCACAATTGTAAACGCTACGGCGACTGAGCACAAGCTCGTGTTCATGGAGTGCAAGCTTAACCTTCTCAGGCCACCCCTTTGCCATCTCCTCATATTCCTGTTCCATCTCCTTCAAACGCTCTTGAGTAAAGGGGTAAGCATCAGCTCCATGGAGAGCAACCATATCCCTGGCATCTTTTGTGACAGTTCGGCCCGTTCGTCCGATAGCAATTAGCTTAGGAATGCCATAGACCTTGAATTTCCTACTCAAGGATCCCTTCCTTGCATCACCAAAAGGAAGTGCAAGCCAAGGCATTCCTGAGAAGAATTCATTAAAGGAAGCTTGGTCCTTGTCACTAGAAATAAAAACTACTTCAAATGCTTCATCCTTTGCCTTAATCTTGTGGTATGCTTCAATGAGTTTTGGCAGGAAGGCACGGCATGGAGGGCACCAATGTGCTGAAAAGTACAGGAGGATGTTCTTTCCCACTAAATCAGACACTGGAATCTGAAACAGGAGATACAAATAATCATGTATTTGCGTTATTTACAACAATACATTTCTAGTTAAAGCCCAACTCATGAGGATCAATGCACAGTCACATCAATTGGATCAAAAGTGTAACACGGCTAATAGGCTATTAAACAATTAGCAGCATTCTGGAACTCAAAGTATCATACCTTGCTTCCATCTTTCCCAATGACAAAATCTAAATCCCCTGAAACCAAAACTGACTCCAGGGTTTGAGACTCCTCTTTTGCCCTCTCTATCTCAGCAAGCTCTGCAAACTTCTCTGGGGTGAAAGGGAATGCCAGAACTCCATGTTCTTCAACAGCTTCAGCAACATTGGAATGGAGAGTTTTCCCATCTGGCCCAATAATCACCAGGGTGGGAAGGGCGGAGAGCTCAAAATACCTAGCCAGCTTCTCGCGGCTCTTGTCCTTAAAGGGCAATGCTAACCAAGGCATGCTTCCTAAGGCTTTCTTGAAAGATTCTTCCTCATCGTCAAATGATATAAACACAACCTCAAAGCTCTCCCCCTTTCCTTTCAGCTTCTCATAAACCTCCACAAGCTTTGGAGTAAAATCAGCACATGACTTGTATGAAGTCGTCGAAAACAACAGACCTACAGTCTTCCCTTCAAGTTCCGAGATTGGTACCTTCTAAAATTAACAAGTTCAGATCAGGGGAAGCAACGATACATTTCAAGACAAAATTCAATTAAAAAAAAAAAAAAAAAAAGATGAGCTTGAACAACATTTCAAACTATAAGCAGTTTCAATTCATGATAAATAGTTGTTACCTTCTCTCCATCAGACGAAATCACAAAGTCACGTGACTTTGAGACCAAGATAGTTGCTATTGACTGTTCCCTTTTGGCTCTTTCTTCCTCCTCTTTCATTTCCTTGATCCTTTCTGGATTAAAAGGGTAGGCTTCCGCTTCATACTCTCGAATGATCTCAACTCCATTATCAGTCAATACTTTCCCATTTTCATCAAGGATGACAAGGTAAGGAATTCCCATCACCTTGAACAACTCATCCAAGCGATTACGAGTCTCTGAATCAGAAAATGGGACTGCAAGCCAAGGCATCTTGGAGAAGTACTTATTGAATGCCTCATCCTCTTCATCACCCGACACAAAAATCACCTCAAAATCACCTTTGCCACAGAGCGCGTTGTACACCTCCACCAACAATGGTGTGAATCGCTGACAAGGACCACACCATGAGGCTGAGAAATACAGCCCAACTTTCTTCCCCTTCAAGCTCTCAATTTTCACCTGTAAAACTCAAAATTGTTAAAATAAAAAGAATTTAAAAAAAAAAATCACTTTTCAATCACAGCTAGCACAACAACTAAGCTAATCGATAACTGAAACTCAGTGGATGAACCCATCATGTTATGCAGAGTGTAAAGTAAACAAATGGAAATATTTCATTCTTTCACTTCACTTTAGTTTATTGGCAACTAAAACGACTTAAATAAATATATATATATATATATATTTCTAATACAAATAGAAGCACGCATATATAGAATAATATAGTTCATAAACGATATAGTTACCTGTTCACCGTTGTTGCGAATAAGGAAGTCTCTCTCTGAAGAAGAGAGGATGGAGTGAACATCGTGAGAGTCTCCACCCTCAATCATCTGCTTGCTTTCACCCTCAGCCATTTCTTTCTTGTGTTTTTTTTTTTCTTTTTTTAGCTACTTTTCTAACGCTTCTCAGAGGTGAAGAAGCTGGCAACAGCGAAGTGAGCATTTATAGGATGTTGGTAGTCTTCTGGATGTTTCTTGCATAACTGTGTCTTGCCTACGAAGAAATCTTTAGACGGCGTGGAAACAACGTGCCAAATTTTAACTTCGTCCCTAAGCTTGGAGAATTCTTTTGGGAAATTTACCAAAATAGCCTATTGGAGGGGGTCAAAAATAAATAACCGCCTAAATACTTCTCCTATCCACGTATCTATTTGCGAAAATTATTAAAATAGCAAAATACCCCTTACTATATATTAAATGGATTTTTTTTACATTCTCAGTTCTTTCTCTCTTACCGATCTATTAAATGTTCAACTTATTTCACGATTCACTCTCAACCTATTGTAAGTCATCATTGTATTTTTCTTTTTCCTTTTTCTTCATTTCCTTCGTATGTAATATATTCAGACCGTCGATTTATTATACTGGATGATGATGAACGAAGTTCAATTGTACTGATTAGTTAAGATTGTGGGTTTTAGCTTGAAATTGAGTTTATTTAAATCATTTTCGAAGTTGGTTTTATGTAGACCGTCACGGTCAGACCTCCATGGTCTAATGTCTTGGTTCACGGTCCCACGATCCTAACTTCAAAATGTTAACTTGACATTCAATTTACAAGTATTCTAGCTATATTGTTTCTGGTTGTAATCTAACAACAATATTGATATGTTCACAGGATAATGAGAACTTCCATCATTGTCCATTATGATGGTTGTTGGGAGACATAATCAAATAGTGATGTTAAATATATTGGTGGTCAAATTAGGGAGTTACTAGTCTTGAAGAAAATTGGATTTATATAGTTTCTGGATTTATTATATATGGATCTTGGAATTGATCAGACAACTGAGACTATGGTTTTATGAACTAGATTTCTATATATCAACTCAAAACCATCTCCTATTATGCATTTAGAAAATGATAAAGATTTAGCTTTTTTCATTAAGAATAGTCACTAGTAGAAAAATTTGTTCCACTCATAGTGATAGTGAAGAAAAAAGTTTACAAAGTTGGTCAGTGAGAAAAAAGGTTTCATGGGACAGAGATGTTTTAACAAAACCATCGTTTCAATCTCACAGGGCAAATAATCAAAGATTTGATTCAATACCTGTAACTTCTTGATCCCATTTTGCAAAAGAAGATGAGGCGACATCGCCAATACTATCTCCTCTAGTGATGAATGATACAAGCAGTGTGCTTAATATTAAATAATTCATCAATAATACCACTAATAATTTGTCAGATGATGTATCTGCTATTGATAAGGACTTACATAGAGTGGCAATGATAAGAGAATTTATGCCTTTTGACGCTGATTTTACAAAGGATGACTTCGTACAGGATGATGATTTTATGGATAACGATTGTGTATAGGATGATCACTTTGCTGCTGATTTAGATGTTAACAATGACAATCCAGAGGATAATAACGACCCTCTATCTTTTAACGTCATTCCATCCGAATCATCTGCAAACAAAAATCGTAACACAGGTTCTGCCGCAAGGATTGGGCCTGAAATATTTTGATGGTTGCCACCTACTACAAATACAAACCCATCCATGAATCTGATAGTCTTCCCTGGTGACACAAATATAGAGTATTAGTACGGTGTTATGGGCTCATATAGTAATTGGCATTCGGACAAAAACATAATCCATTTATTTACTTGAAACTAGAAACCATATCTTCTTGGGAAGATTCTTAGTGTGTACCTCTCTCAACAAAATGTTATGTATCAGCTATATGAGGCATGTCAAACGATCATCGATCTTCAGCAAGTGGCCAAGACATGTCTTCCGGAATAACTTACGTTGTTTCTTGGTCAACTTTGCCTTAATAAACTGTTGTAATTTCAATGAGGACATATTGGTGACACTAACTCGGTAGAATGCTTCGGCTAGGGTCTTTTAATCAAATGAAACATAGGGAGCAGTTATTTCTTCAAATAATTCTACAAACATAAAACAATGAAAGTGTTAACAACTTTGAAAAAGCATAGTGAAAAAGATAAAAGACATTCTAATATATGGACCGTGGACTTAACAATTCTAGTCCATGTTTAAAATAACTCCACAATACGGACTGTGGCCGATTATTTTCGTGCACCACAGCCCTGGGTTAGCCATGGTGCATGAAGACTTCCCGACGTCTTCCCCTTAAACCCAAACAACACCAAAATTGAAAAGAAACTCAGGCTTCTCCACTTTCTTCAACTCCAACAATGCCAAACATTCACAAAAAATTAAAACCAATCAAAGCCAACATCACAAACACAATTTTCGACAACCTAGCTAACTCAACTTTAACTTCAAAACCCATCATCCCAGAGTTGTGTACTCTGTAATAAGAACCGTGGCCAATTATTTTCGTGCACCACGGCCTTGGGTTAAGCCCTCATAGTTTGACCGTGAAGGGCTAACCCAAGGCCGTGGTGCACAAATACTTCTTGACATCTTCCCTTAAACCCAAAACACCAAAATTAAGGAGAAACCTAGGCTTCTCCACTTTCTCCGACAGCAACAATGCCAAACATTCACAAAAAATCAAAACCAATCACAACCAACATCACAAACATGATCTTCGACAACCCAACTCAACTCTACTTCAACTTCAACTTTAAAACCCATCTTCGACGACCATAACTAGAGTTTACCATCAAATGATAAAGAGAAAAAGAGGAAAGAAAAAAAGAAAGAGAAATAAACTAATCGTAATGTTCGTCGAAGTCGTCGGAGTCGTAGCGAAAGGAAGAGAGTCGTAGTGGGTAAATAGAATGGAAGATGAGGGAATGAAGATGAAGAGTTACTTATACACCTGAAGATGAAGATGAGGATTTGACAGAGTTCAAATTTGAAATGGCAGATTTCTATGAATGTTTTAAATTGAAAATGACATGAAGATGAATGATGAGGGAAGAGTTACTAGAAAAATGAAGAGTTACCAAGTATTATACTGTAGCAAATGGAGAGAATTATTGATGGGAGGCTATTTTCATTTTGACCCCCCCAACAGACTATTTTGGTAAATTTTTCAATTCTTTTTTCTTTTTTTTTTTCTTTTTCTTTTTAATGTGTATTAGACAATCAATTATTATAATATAATCTGATCCACTTTCCGTCAAAGTATTGGATTGAAATACATGGATCAAATTCTGATTTAAAAAAATCAAAATTAAAGAAATAAATAAGTATTCCCCTTGTTGAACAAGTTAAAAAGAGTCCAAATAAAGTCGGTTCTCAGTGTGCCACGACAAAGTAAAGGAGGAAGTGGGCTTATCTTCCACATCAGACACACGTAATTTTTAGTACGTCAGCAATTACATGTCTTTTTTATCCTTTTGTGGAGCAAAGCCGTTAAGTTGAACAAGGTGCTTATGCTTTTCACAAGTCTAAGCTTCTTTTGTATTTGCTTGATCAAAGTCAGACCCTTGCCATAAAGCAACCATTTATGTTCTTACAAACTTTGCCGGTGAGTGAAAAAATTTTCTGGTAATCTTTTATTATTTATCTTTTCGATAATTTTAATTTTATCTCTTAACGGCTTAAGCCCAATATTTACTTGGGCTTTGCTATGTTTGGTAGACTCAGCCCAGGAAACTGTTGGATCTGGACTTGAACCGTGGTATAATCTAGCAAATTGGGTTGGGCTGGATCCACACAAACCACTGGTTACCTTATCGGCAACTTCTTTCATTAAGCATTAGCAGCCTACGTGAGAGGAATCTTAATAACTAACAAGTAACCTACAACAGAAACTAAAAGAAAAACTTTAATCTTAATTACTTTAAATAGCATCTGTCAAAAAGAAACAATGAAGATAGTGCTAAGAGAGATCTCTCTTCTTGTTGTTCTAACTTGATAATATCCTAACTTTTGTACAAAATTTTTGCATCAAAAAGATAAATAAGAATAACTATATAGTATAATTCTTTCAAGAGTAACACTATTGTTCCAAAGAATTAAACTGACCAAATTCCATCCCAAAAAGTGATGACATTACTATATGATTTCTAATATCATTCCATCATCTATTTTATGAAAGCCATATCACTTAACACATCATTTGCAATAATTTGTTTTTGAAAAAATAATTTTATTTTTCTACTGAGTGACGTCTTTTTATACAAAAGTAAAATGGTAATAAGTATAAAAGAAAAAAATAATCCATTATGTGTTATTATTAATTTTAAACGTACATCCAGGGCTCTTGTATCTCTTCCATAACAGTTTTTTCCTTTCTCTGCAGGTTCCTCCATTTTCTTATCCTTGTCCTGCTCCAGTTCTTGAAAAAATCGCCGGTTTTTTTCTTATTTTCTTTGCTATTTTTAATTTTTTTCACTCTTAATGGATTTGTATTGTGGGTTTTGATTGGTCGCTGGACTTGGCCCAGGAAACTGTTGGATCAGCACGTGAAACGTCTTGAACTTGAAACCTAACAAATTGGGTTTGGGCTGGAAGTCTCAAATTGGCTGGGCTTGAGCCTTGAGGTCCATCATATAGCTGTTTTACATGCATCTGAACTTGCTATATTTATAATTTTTATTTATAAAATCGCAATAAATATGACTAATATAAAAAATTATGAAGTAATTTGTGTAGATTTCAGATTTGCATCAATCATTGAATGAACCAAGTATAAATATTATGTCAACTACTTAAACACAAAGCTGTGTAACTGTAAACAGCCAATGCGTAGCATTAATACAACCAATATTCTCTCCCAATTAACCAAATCTAATATCATAAACTTTGGATCCATCAAGTCGAAAAATCCCAAAGTGTTTCTCGTACTCTTCCCCGCTCTTGCCATTCTCATCAAAAAGATCAAACAAGTAAACCTCCACTGCCTCTCCGGGCCTCTTTGGTGTCCCAAGACCGTTCACTGCACTTCTCACCACATTTCCATTGTAGGATAATGCATTTTCCACGCTCGCCTCCACACCACCACTTGTCGGCCACCCTGTCTCCGTCACCACAACAGGGATTCCAACAAAGCCTTCTTTCTCCATTGCATACACAAACGCATCAACGCTCGCATCAAAAAGATTACTATAAGTTAAACTTCCATCTTGAACTGCTTTGTCGCTTCTGAACAATGCATAGTCTAAAGGTATGTACTTTAAACTGTTGGTGTAGCTAATGTAGGGATACACGTTAACCATGAAAGGTGATTTAGTGTCAGACAAGAACTGAAGGAGAGGCAGCATAGCAGATTTGATGTAAGGATCAAACTTTGCAGAAGATGGAGGATACGAGACGGAGAGAACGGAAGCTGCTTGTGGTGAAGATAACTTGATTGAATTTGCGAGATTAAGTGTTTGTAGAGCTTGGTAAAGATTGACCATCGCAGGCACTACATGGGGAGTGTAATATGAATCTTTAAGAAAGATTTCATTACCTACAGCGATGTAACGGATTTGGTTGGCGGGAGTGTGAGAGAAGATGTTGTCTTGCAGCCATTGAAGGGACAAGACGGGGTTCCCTGAGGCAAGGGAAGGGAGAACTTCGTTAGGTACACCGATCGTGAGGTTGATTCCGGTGCCTGAAAAGGATTGTAAAGTGGATGGATCAGGGTTGAAGATGCGTATGTTTGAGATGCCATTGGATTTGAGAAGGTTGATGACATTAGGTGGTGGTGGAAGGTTGTTCGCCACGCGCCCGTAACATATTCCAATGGATGCTGCAACTGAAATATAAGAGAAGATAAAATTTGGTCATAATTTCAATGGCAAAACAGCTCCTTCTTAGGAGCGTGAACAAATATAATTAATGTAGAAGATTAAAGACTGTTTTGGTAATACCTATTGGAGATGGAACAAGAAAGAGGAGTAACACGAAAGTAGTTAGCATTGAAATCGGAATAATTGACCCAAAATACAAGGGATGGGCTCTGCTCTGAGTATTCATTGGTTGAGTTGAATGACTCGTTGTTGTCATGGATGGTACACAGCAGGTATATATAGGTCCAAATTTGTGTTTTGGTTTTGGTTAAATTTAGGTCTAAAACTCTTTTTGTGCTTTGTTTCTAATTTTGAGATGTAGCCTCCAGGAACTGGTACTTTGCTTTCATTTTTTGCGGCTATTTCAGCAAAGAAAATTCAATCATGATTTTTGTGGCTGGCATACCAAACAACTGAAGACGTCGCTTCTCATGCATATATATATTTATATATACATACATACCATGGAAGATGTCATTAATATTCCTTGAAGCCAACAAGTAAGTATCTGCTTAGATAGTCAATGGTCAATTACGTCTCGGGGTTAGCTATTTGTAATGATTACTGGTGTATTAAACAGCAACAATTCCAGGAATTACCTTGGGTAGTTCAAATATCTCACCAACTGCTGAGATAGCTATTTGTAAGTGAATTTTTTTTATGTTCTTTAATTTTTTTTATATATATAAATGTTTAAAAAACTATTTGTTAATTTCTCTTTCTCATCCATCAATTATAGTAAATCAATGACTATTAAAAAATATATATAATTAAATCACAATAGTCTGATCCTACATATAGATTTTTGATGTACTTGAATATATACCTTATTCAACGTTTTGTCTCTTAAAATTTATTTATGGACATAATTTTATTCTTCAAAATACAAAATTTATTATTATATTTGTAATACAAGACATGATAAATGTTACGTTTTTTTGTTTGTATTAACTCATATATTTTCCAAAGTATTCATTTGTTAAATACTCCTTCTATTTTGTGTTTTGAAGACTATATATAAGTTTATAATAACCAATCAATCAATTAATAATAATAATAATGGTTGGGTATTAAATTTTTAAGCCCAGAATCAAGTCTAAGACAAGCCCATGTCCATGATCCAAGCTAAAGCAAGCTGAACTGAATTAAACCCAAAAAGTCTGAGAGGTTCAAACCCAAAAAGGAAAGTTGAGCTCATAAGAAGCCAAGTGTCCAAAGACTGACTTATTCATGAGCCACATCATCACACAAATGCACAGGTATGCCGAAACGCCACATGGCATCATAAATACCATTTCATATCCAAAATCCTTAGGAACGAGGAAGAGTGGCTACCATCCATAGAGAGAGAACATGGAGACATATCCATGTACCCCACTCTAGTTGACTGAACCGTGATTAACGCCTATTACGTCTCAACCATGGTTAAGTTACAGTTACTATTGTTAACCTTATTTATTTATTTATTTAGTAGATTAAATCCTTTTGTAATTCTATAAATTATATTTAAAAAAATTTAAAATTTACTATAAACTTTATTTATTTTGATTATTGGTTAATTGAATGTTAATTAATTTTTGGATATGTATAAATGTTTTCCATTTTAAATTAAGTATAAAATATTTTGATATAATTCAAAATGATTGAGGCAGGTCAGTATTTGCCGATCCGTTACCAACCCGCCCCCATTTTGTCGTATTTTTTTATCTTTAAATTATCGATAAGTAAAGTCCATCACATACTAAGGAAGAAAATAAATAAATAAAGTTAGGGTTCAGGAGAGCATTCTTAAAATAATGTGGTTTATTGTGACACTTTGAAATAAAAAGCAAACAGGACCGATGCAAAATGGTAAAAGATTATGCTAAGAAATGCCCACAGCTATCCCTCATTTCTTTTTGGTAGTAAGGGTCTTTGAAGTAAGAGGAAGATGATGAACGACTGAAGGAATACAAGCAACCAAAAATTAAGGGAAGAGCCAGAATCAGCTAATATGAACCAAAATCAAAGAGAGGGTTTAGAAAAAGCAAAGAGCCTAAATGAATGCAAGCTTGAGAGTTAAACAAGATTTAATTATGAGAGAATGAGAGGGGTGAGCAAAAACTAAAAGACAACCGAGACTTTAAAGAGAGGATTAAGGATGATAATTTGACCTAGTCTCACCAAATATTAGATATGTCTCACAAGTGATGGGGTAGATTTAAAGTAGAAATATATTTTTTTACCCTAGTCGGGTTAGGTTAAGGGCCGAGTTCAACCTATAGACACGTTCTCCTGCCTCATAGAATATAAGGGTATAATTACAATTTTTTAAGAGTTTGAAACTGTTTCGAAATTTTTGAGGTTCCATTTGAAATTTTATAATATAATTTTTTTTTGTAATTTTACAAATTATATTGAAAATCTAGACAACTTTTGTTAACCAGATTTCATTTGATTGTTGTTAGATTAGATCTTTTTGCACTTCTATAAATTATATCAAAAAATTAAGAAAACATATTATAAACTTTATTTATTTATTTTGATTATGGTTTATTTGAATGTTAATTAATTTTTGGATATGTATGTATTTCTTTTATTTTATATTAAATATAAATTACTTTGATATATTTATATATAAGGAATTGATCTTTTTACATAATTTGTAGGATAGTCTTAACATGTACCCTTAGGATACATGTTAAGTAGTTATATAATTTCAATAATTAATTTATTTTAAAAATTATATTTTTAATTACAAAGTTTATTGAATAAAGTAAAATAATTAATTTAATACAATTTATGAGATAAATTATTGATTTTAATGATGAAAAGTCATATTATTTAATGTCTTAACATGTACTCTATTCTAATTTTTAATATAAATCTTGATACAAAATCGTAATTATTTATCAACAAAACCAAATTATTGGGATTTAAAGTTAAAAAATTATATTTAATGATATAAACTCATCAATCATCTCAATCATTAAATTTTATATTAAAAAATTTATTTTAAAAGATTTCTTTCTCTCTATATATATATATATATATATATATATATATATGATTGTTTATTTTAGATTAAATATAATTTGTTATGATTGTGAAATAAATTTTATAGATAGTAATTTAAATTAGTTATAATTAAACTAATTGGAACAAGACGTGACATGTCTGGATCTGTCCTACCCCTTATTGACCAGACACGTCCCGTCACATCTATCGGGCAATGATGTTGGGCTGGATCAGGGCAGCCCCGGACCCGCCTCGCCTTATTACCATCGCTGAAAAACTTAAAAATTTTTGTCCTTTATTTATTAATCGAGTATCAATTATGTTTTATTCGGGTTCCTTTTTTCTAACGTAAAAGCAGTAATCTTAGGTGGGTGGCATTCATTGATAATTACTGAACATCTGATCGAAAGAATCAAGCGGCCTCCAAAGCATTGCGATTTTATCCACTTGCGTTGAACAGTAAACCTGAAATATATATATATATATATATATATAGGAAATTACATTGACCACTTAATTAAATTTTTAAAAAATATTTAATTTTAGACTTTTATTAAACTAATATTTATTCCTAAAAATAACATTTATCCTCCAGATTTTTGGGGGGTAAATATTAATTTTTGTGGAAATAATAATAATTTTTAGAGGATAAATATTAGTTTAATAAAAATCTGGAGTTAAATATTTTCTTAAAATTTAATTAAGGGATCAGAGTTAATATCCCTATATATATATATATATATATATATATATAAATGTATGAAAAAAAAAAATTACGTGGAAACATGGTACCCCTTGTGCCGTAAGTAATATTTTTTTCAATTCGACCCTTATATTCAACCATCTATCACATGACCCTCCAATGTTTTCAGAAACCGTCACGCAACCTCCAACCACTAAATGAGTTTGCGTGGAAATCGTTGAATAACTTATACATAGACCGCTTTGTTGTAATGGATTGTACATAACAGATACAAATGGGTCCAAAGTTAGTGTTTTGATTTTAGTATAATTTAATTCCAAAGCTCTTTTTTGTGCTTTGTTGTCTAATTTTCAGATGTAGCCTCTTTGGCATTGGTCCTTTTGCTTTCACTTTTTGCAGGTTCATCAACAAACAAAGTTCAGTCGTGGTTTCACTATGGGTCCGGCGTGGAGGTAGCAGAACAACCTTTGTGGCTGGCATACCAAACAACTAAAATCTCACGTATGCATAGTAATCTAATGAAAACATATATACCACGGAACATGCCCTTTAATATTCCTTGAAGCGCTTTAAATTCACAATTGCAATTGCCTCCCGGTTAGATATTTGTGATGTGTACTGATCTCCTTAAACAAGTAATTTAAATAATCAAATATCGATTGAGATAATATAAATTTGATGTGCCTTTGATATTAAAGGAAAACGTAAGGGTAATTAACAACATTATCTCACTATCAATTAAAGTCTAACTGGAGCTATGAATGAGATGTCATGCGAACAAATAAGTATAGCATGAGCCATTTGAAAATGCCTGTAGTGGCCTTCCTTTTGAGCTGCAACTTCTAATTGCTTTATTTAAAGGTATTAAATGCACAAACATATAATGGGAATGAAAACAACTAGTTTTAAACTTGGAACTTCCTGATTATATGAGCCCCGTTAGTTCTGAATGTACCGTCCTGTTACAGATGCCTCATGATTGTTTATATGATTTGACTAATCAACGTAAGACATATCATCCAGCTAGCTTAGTCCATTCTGGCAGAATCTTTTTTGTAAAAGAAAGGAATAAAGACGATAATCGAGCAGGGAATGACCCCATTGAAGAGATAATGCAGCACACGGATCCCTAAGTTGAACCGTATCTTGTCTTCCCAAAATTTCTTGCAAGCCATACAACTTTGACCAAGAGTCCAAAAGGCTGTCCCTGGAAGATTTCAGTTCATTTTATGTAATGGACCATAAGTTCTTACCAACTTGTACAGGAGGTTTATGAATAAGTTTAGTGTTTTCCTGTCGTGTGAATTCAATTTTGCCAATTCCTGTCCGCAACAATAGTAGCCCTCCATTAGTGCTAAACAAGATAAACGGCAGATGAGATGTTATAAACTTTTGTGAATGTGAACATGATTTGCACCGTACATTAGTCCATTCCAATGATTAATTAGATGCGAGTGCCCAGTAGTTTGTAGTTGTACCTAAACTCTGCTTTTTTTTTTTTTTAATTAGCGGCCATGAGAATTGAGATTATGCATGTTAAAAGGATTCAAAATCACTTTCTCTCCTTACAAAGCAAGATCAAGGGCCCCTTTTTAGGCAGTAAACTAGACAGGGAATATCTTTAGTTGTCTCTTTTAATAAAGAACCTTCTTTCTTTTTTGAATGGAAAATCTCCCAAGTTTAGAACCCATTATACATAACCTCCCTTTCACCCAAATTCTTGCTTGTTTCATGAGTTTTGCCCAAGCCAAACTCTACCTTTGTCTGCACTCAAAGAACAAGAGCTGCAGTGCAGACTTATACTAAACCCCAGCTCCAGGCTCCAGCCTCTCCGCTCAACTCTCTCAACCCAACTGCAAGATGTCCATGTCAACTCAACCGCAACAGCCGGGTGTGGTCTACCCAAACAGTGTCACGAGACAGCCTGCTCCCCCTTCATCCCACTCGGATGGATCCTTTGGGACAGTTTTCATTGTCCTGGCTGTAATAGTAGTTATATCAGCTATAGCTTGTTGTCTTGGACGACTCTGCAATCGACGGGCACACAAACAGAAACCCCACAAGCAAAACCGTAGCCAAAGGGAACTGGAATTTCAGCCCCACAAGCAAAACCACAACTTTCGTCCCAAAGAGAGGGAAAGCGACCTGGAATTTGGGTTTGATAAGAATATAGCAGCTTCGAGACCTGCTGGCAATGGAGAAACCAGAGGCTTCAAAAAGTTTGGAAATGGTGACGTCAAGTTTGAACCCAAGCCTGGCAGTGCATGATGGAACCAAACGAGCATGCTTAACTGATCTCACAGTTTCTTTTGCCTCCTTGCGTTTGAATCAAAAGTAGAAATTCTATTTGGTGTTTGTTTTTTTTTCTCTAGTTAATTTACTCTAGTAAATTTCGGATTTCAAGAGCATCTCCAATTATGTAATTATTTTATGGTACTCTTAACAACTTGGTATTTATTTTAGTTATCATAAGATATACAGTAAGGTTGTGTTTTCGGTTAACAATTACTCAAACAAATAACCTTCCGTACACTCAAAAGCAGCTGTTCATATGTTGCCCAAAATTTGTTGATTTAGATTACAGGCGCCTAAGTGCTGATATTGATGTTTTGATTCATAATTATCAATTTGTATCGACACCAATAACCATGTGAAAGTGCGTAAAATGAAAACTTGTTCAAGAAGGCGCAACGATTGAGGGATGTTTCCGACTTAGAAACCATTTCAGTGCGTTCCGAATTAGCAGTTGCATCCTAGCTCTGTGAAGCAGTGCGCTGGATTCTAACAAGAGGCCTGCACTGTCAGTACGCTCTACAGTCTGGCCCAGCTTAAAGAAGGAAATTTAGCGATCCAGCCCATCTGTAAGATAGAGGCTCACACGACAGGGTGGTTGAACTTCATAAGGCCTAAATGCAATGTTCCGATATCATTACTTTCGATTTCAACTGGTGGTACGACCATTTTTCAAAACTCATGTTAAGTCCACCGCGAGTAACTGTAGCATCACCGTAGCTATTTACTTTACTATAGCTGTGGCGAAAATGATCACAAATAGATCTCTGTTGATCTTCTTCTGATTAGAAAAGGCCAAAGCTGTTGTTCCTCTTGTTTGTGACTCTCAAAAGTCTTTCTTTGAAAATTTTGCATTCATGCGTGAACCATTTTATTTAATTTTTCTTCGTCCTTCAAATTCCAAATCTGACTCTGGACATCTCTATATGAGAAGATTCCTTTCTCTTTATTTTTATTTATTTATTATTTTATTTTGTTAAATATCTCTTAAAATGAAAGTAATATCAATTCACGCATGATGTTAATTTGTGGGTTTTCCTTCAAAATAATCCCTCATATGATATATCATCTACATCTCTTTATTACTCTTCTTGTTTCATTTACTAAATTAAAATGAAAGTATCACAAAAATATATCAAAGTTAAGGAAGATCTTTGAAAATTGATATTCTTTTTTAAGAAAATTAGATAGTATAATTCTGTTAAACATATCTATAATGTCTGATAACATCTGATAATATGGTCAATAATATTTGACATTTTCTATTCTTAAAGGTCGAGTATCTAAATTTTTAAAAGATTATTATTTTTCTAGTCATGCATATCTAAGAGTTAATTGGTTTCGTTCAAGCGTATAAATATTTGCCCATTTCCACACTACGGTGCACCCCACATACATAAACACTAAAGATATTGAAGCATAGATTTTTATTCTAGTTTTCCTGTTACAATATGACAGAATACACATGCAAGTCCCATTCGCCAAGACCCTTCAATATATATACAAAGAGATTTATTGCTAGTGATAATCTATCACAAATTGAGTATCCCTCGAAGCAAAAGAATCCTCAATTCTCAATAATGTTGAAATGGGAGAGTTTGGAATTGATTAAGAAAGACAGTAGTTTCTACTTAATCTCTGAGTCTTTCTCTTCTTTGCTTGTCTCAGCCAAAAAAAGTACTATGGAGTGTCTCAAATCTCAATGGTAATTAAAAAAGAAAAAAAAGGTAATTTTAAAATTTCGAAAGGGTGTTATTAAAAAAGGACTAATTTCATTAGTTAAACTGAGGTTTGTCATAAGAAATAACTCCCAATTTCTGAAATTAATTTCAAATGACACTGACGTCAACTTGATGTTATAAACTTTGGACAGCTATCGTTGAAATCCCTGTAATACCCTTTTAACAGCTTTTTTAGAATATTGAATGATGGCTGTAATACGTTTGTTAAAAATATTGAAAAAATTGGAAATGTTATGACTAAAATCCTAAACAACCTATTCAAATCTCACTTCGAGTCCAACACACCAACTTTTTTTTTTCTTGGTCTTAAATAATAGTGTATTTATTGTCTAATACTGATATTAAGAAAATAGAAAAAAAAAAAAAAAAAAAACAAAAGAAAAGTGAAACCATAAAAAAATCTAAACATAAACGACAGCTA
>JANLJB010003318.1:22400-37343 GCA_026212285.1 Bursera cuneata
AGATTTTTAATTGAGGTATCTTTTATGGTAGTTTTTTTTTTTTTTTGGTTTTTTTGTAATTTGAATTTGTGGAGTGATGAATTTTTGTTTTTGTTATCCTTATTCTCTTCTTGTTCTTGGTTTTGGGGTTTTAGGTTTTCATTAGAGAGATGTTAGTTTAAGTGGAAGAGGATTATGTTTGGGATCTGGTATGAATCTTGCTATACTTGTTGGTGGGAGAGTAAACCAGAGATAGCTATGACAGGCTTGGTCGTCCGTAAATTTTTCTTCAAGAAAGTGAAAAGAGAAGAAGAGGACACAAGTAAAAAAGAGAAAGAAGAATAAAGGAGGTTACCAATATGTCCTCCAAGCCATCCAAAGTTAACCGCAGAGAGGTAAAGTGAGGGTCTCTGAAGCTAATTCTGAAAACTTGGAGTCATATGTGATCTTAAAATAAATNTTCAAGGTCACCTCTAAACAAAGAAAGAGAGATAAATTTAAAAATTTAGAATTCGGTTATAGGGTTTGGAAAAGCATTAATTAATACCAAATTGTGAAAAGAGTTGGCCCAAGAAGCTAATAAAATCAATAAGGAATCCAATTGGAGAAGTCCGATCGAAGTCTTTTTATTATAATCCAATCCAACTTATTGTGTTGAAACAAGCTACATAAGATTAAGAGTTGCTCGAACATTCGACTGTTGAAGAATGNACGGGCACAAGCTTTAATTAATTTTTAGATGTCTGCATTGAGAGAGATATACGAAGAATGATGGATGATGGTCTCAAAGAAAATAAAGCGTTAATTACCCTTGCAGCTGCAGGCAATCGCCCATCGTACAAATTATAACAAGACTCTGACTGTTGTCTGTGTCAGGGTCTTTGATCATCCAAACGTACCGTTTTCGAAAAGAAAGCACGGTCCCTGGTACAATATTCCCTTTCTTCAAATCCCTCTACCCACCAACATTTCCACCACGCGCAACGCAACTCTGCTGTGGACGCCTTATTCTACCGCCACAAATATATAGCTTCTACAGCATTTTTCCATTTTTCTTGCTCCTCAACCAATATATGTGTATATATATATATTGATTATTAGCCATCTCCTAATTAAATTAAGTTAAAAATTAAGTGGGGAAAGAAAAATATAGGAAGTGAAGAGATCAAAGGAGCGTGGATTGAACTCACGTGATGAGAGAGTGTAACAACCGTTATATTCCGTGTTTGTTGTTAGCCAGCGACCATATGCAGTTAGGAGTAGCCATCAGTGGAGGCTTTTTGAAGCAAGAAGGCTGTTTGGGTGGGAACATTCTGGTAGTATTCAGTCAAAAACTGCTCCTCTGCACTGCAGAAAGCAGAGATTCATTGGTGTCACAGATTTGCTACTGATTAAGATGATACTCTCACTCGGGGAAAAGTCGGTTACACTTGTCTTGTGCTATAACGTCCTTGTGCTTTTATTATTCTTTAAATTGAAGAAAGGGAAGCATCAAAACTGTTTGTTCTAAAACAAGGAGGCAGCATATGATAATGAGAGAACTAGAGAGCGAAGTGGAGTGGCTAAGGTCCTTTGTTGACACAAAGGGTTGGGACTACTGTGTTGTGTGGAAGCTGGGTGATGACCCTTCAAGGTATCTCATCAACTAGCTAACTTTAAAATCAATACACACTGTACCCAAATTGTTCAATGGTGTATGTTTGAATGGTTTTGTAGGTTCATTGAGTGGACGGGTTGCTGTTGCAGTGGGGGAGCTGGTCATCCCAATTTTAAGGAGGAAAAAGGAGTACTGGAGCAAAATTTGGGTTCTTGCAGGGATGTTTACTTGAAGCATCCTGTCAGGACTAAGGCTTGCGAGGCTCTTGCCCATTTCCCTTATTTTATGCCTCTTTATTCTGGGTACTTCTTTTTCTCAGTTCTTCCTTTGTTTCCAAAAATAATAGCGAGGCCAAGTAATATTCTCGTACGTGTGTTAAACTAGGATCCATGGAGAGGTGGTGACAACAAACCAACCCAAATGGATTAACCATGCCAGCGCCCTGGACCCAAATCCTTCACAAGTGAGCATTTCGTTTTATCTCCCTTCCTGATTATAAGGCTATTTCTTTACAAATTCGAAATTCATCTGTTTGGTGGCATTTTATCAGCAACAAGACAGGATACTTTAATTAATGAAAAATTAATTTTGCTTTTGAGTTTGATGATTAATGTTAATTTTTGACAGGAATCAATTGGGACCCGAGTTTTTATCCCAGTTTTTGGAGGTCTTATTGAGCTATATGCTGCAATGCCCGTAAGATTTGTTTGGGTTTTACTACTTCTTAACGATGTGACTGAAATATATATTAGCTTTGACAATGAAACCTTTTTTTTTTCAGATTCCAAAAGATCTGAATATCATAGAGTCAGTTATTGCTCGCTGTAATGTCTCCGTTGAGCAAGAATTCAGGAAGGCAGGAAGTTATGCCAAGCTGGGTCTTAATGAACGTTTTGATTCTTTGTTCAAAGAGAACCTACTCTATTGCCCACCTCCAGTTCATCTCTTTACTTACTTTCCTCAGACACAATGTCTTCCCCCAGTAACCCAATCTAGCACCCATGTTAGCTATGAAGGGTCATCCAGTGGTTCCAATCCTTCAAATGAATATCTATCATTTGATTCAAGCTGTGGCTACGTTGCTCAAAATGAGCCTCTAAAGCAGTCAATCAGGAAATCTTCATCTTCTGGCTGTAAGAAGTATAAGTACAACAACAATTTGTTGAAAGAACAAACAGAGGAAGCTAACCAGAGGCCTGTAAGGGAGCAATACCAATCCAAGAATCTTGTTACAGAGAGGAACAGGAGGAGCAGGATTAAAGATAGGCTCTATGCTTTACGAGCTGTGGTCCCCAAGATCTCCAAGGTTAACACTATATATTTGTCAAATATTACGATAATGATAAAAAAAATCTGATTATCTGTTATTGGTTATCTAATATTTTATCAATGCACCGTTAATGAACTCTTATAGATGGATATGATTTCTATTCTTGGAGATGCAATTGAATATATAATGGAGTTGAAGCAGGAGGTGAAGGAGCTCCAAGATGAGCTCAATGAAACTGAAGAACAGGACTGTAAGAAGGACAATGTAGAAATGAATTCTTTAGAATTAGATGGGTTGCTTGAAGGCGCTAGATACTTGCCTCCTATTGTGCACAACAAAACTTCCCTAGGCTGTGGCGAAAAGGGAAAGACAGAGGTAAAAAGCAATTCTACGGTCAGAACCTCTAATTTAGCTGCTGTCACTGTTCGAAGCTATAATTTTACCATGCTTAATTAAACGATCCATCAATTTATGCCTTGAAAATTTCTAGGTGCATGTGGAAGTGAACCAGATCAACAAAAAAGAGTTCTTGATAAAGTTAGTTTGTGATAAGAGGAGAGGTGGATTTGCGAGGTTGTTGAAAGTTATAAGTTCTTTGGAGCTTCAAGTCGTTGATGCCAATATTACCACATATAATGGCAAAGTCCTGAACGTTCTTAAGGTTGAGGTAAGGTTAATAGTAACGTATTCCAATATTGAAATGGGAGCTGAAGTAGCTTACTCTGTTTACACAAGATAGTTAATTGGATCATTTTTCTATTAAGTAGTGACTTTTTTTTTTTTTACCCTTTTAAGGCACCTAAGAAGGATATTCAACCAAAGAAATTGAGAGAGACATTGATCGATCTAACAGGTTAAAAGAATCAGCGGCCAGTGGATACGAATTCGAAAAGAGGAAAAGAAGCTGGGAGAGGATACTGATCTTGGAAGCAACTTCCTGGGAAAGTAGAGAGCTCCTCCAATTGATCTAACTTCAATTAACATTGTACTGTTATCTTCCCATCTCTAACAGCTATGACATAGCTGGAATATGATTCAACTTTTAGCAGTTGAAAGTTGAAGCTATGAATCTATGAACTCGGTAGTGTTTTCCACTCTTCATATTGGTTTCTTAAACGGCTTAGTTTCATCAACTGGGTTTTGTATGCACTTCTTTTATTATCCTTACTTTAATGCAGAAATTCAGGGCACAGTCTCTCTGAACTTATATGACAATGTTACACTTTTCTTTTGGCTTTTACTACTACACTGCTATATGGATAACTGGGCTGGTCATGTGGCATTAAGCTGCAATTATCAAATATCACCTCTCATTTGTCAAAACTAGAATGAAGAAGATTGTAAAGAGAAAAGGGAAAAGAAAAATAGATTAATAAAGTAATAGATATAGGCCCATTTTGTTATAAACTCAAACTTTACATCGTGGTCAGAAGTTTCTGATCGTCATGAATATGTTCTCAAAACTGAAAGAATTGCTCTAGTGCCGATAGATTTAATCACACAAAAAAAAAAAAAAAAAAAGTTAAACTCACACTTTACAAGCTTCCCCANCTAGTGCCGATAGATTTAATCACACAAAAAAAAAAAAAAAAAAAAAGTTAAACTCACACTTTACAAGCTTCCCCATAATCTGCTACATGAATTGAGGGAACCAAAGAATGCATCGTTATTTCACATAAAATAATTTTTGTTTGACACACTAATTTTAATTTGGATCTGGTCAAGGAAAGGCAGCTCAATGAACAGATACTGGCTTTCTCAGTGTAGCTGGTGGACACCATCAGGAATTTGCTTTGCCTAAAGTGGACGACCACCAAAACGGCCTTGTCCTTGAGGCCCACTTTGATTCATGGCTCGAGTTTCTGACTCACCACTGGTGAACTCACTTGAATTAGTTTGGGACATGCCTGCAACTGAGTGTGCTTGGGATACGTCCCTGGAACTATATTCTCCAGTACTGAATTCAGAGCTGTCTCCACCTCCAAGTGCCATCTTTCTGAACATCATTATATCTTGATTGTACTGACCAGAATCATAAACAGTGCTCTGACCAACTTTCACCCCATTGCTAAGATCAGACATTTCTCCTTCACTATCCAAGGCTCTCACCACCTAGAAGAGAATAAATGAAATAACATAAATAAAAGTTAACCTCAACACATATTCAGCATTTTTGTTAGTTATTCTTGTCTCTATAAATAAGATAATTCTGACTACTAATATCACCTGAACCATGCGAGGCCTCTTTGGAGCAGAATGGCGAACGCAAGCAGCAGCTGACTCAATCATTCTAAACACTTCACTCTCCACATAATGTTTTCCGAGTCTTGGATCAACCAAGTCAGCAATATCACCGGTTTCAAGCGAATGGACCAGTAGAGGACGAGCCTGCCGAAATCAATATTACAGAAAATTGTTCATAGTGAACCGCGTACACCATAATAATAACGAAAAAAATGAAATCATCATCCTACATGCTAATTATGAACATACCCATTCGACCAAACTCTCTTCCCCCAGAGGCTGAGATGCATCAACTGGCTTACGCCCAGTTATAAGCTCTAGGAGCACAACTCCAAATGAGTATACATCTGATCTATCAGTCAATTTTCCGCTTGATGCATACTCTGGTGCCAAATACCTGAAAGCCAAATTGACCGTTCAACTATTAGGAACATATTGCTTAAGTCATTAAAACTAAACAGAAGAAGTATAATCTACAAAGGAGCTCAGCTGTCCTAGACAATCCAGGCATACCCGAATGTCCCCATTACTCTGGTCGAGACATGGGTCTGAGTAGTGTCATTTAGTCTGGCAAGTCCAAAGTCTGCAACCTGTGTTGGAAGCAATTCTCATATTATAGCGTAGAAATTCACAAATCGAAGAAGAAGATGTGAAAGCAAAAAGCATCTTAAAAAGCACAGTAAGAACAGACCTGTGCTTCAAAAACATCATCCAACAAAATGTTTGCGGATTTAATATCTCGATGAATAATTTTCGGATGACCTAAAAACCAGTTGAATAACAAGAAGAAAGTAATTTGGTGATTTTCATGAGATATTTAACATAAAATTAACTCCATTGAAACTTTTAAAGAATACTTTATTAAGATTTCTTCAAGAAAGAAATCTATCAACTATAAGATAAGATCTAATCAGTTTTATTTGGTCTTTTTTCATGAAAACTAAAACTTTTCACACCAATAACCGGTTGATCATGCCCACCGATTAACGATTAGTCACTAGCGAGAAAGCACAGATAGATACTCACAATCCTCGTGTAAATATGCCAAACCCTTTGCTGCACCTATGGCGATCTTGACTCTTTTGTCCCAATCCAGCGTAGGCAGTCCCTTAGCTGATAACACAAATCAAAGGGTAACTGAGCTAGTTGTCGACAATATGATATTTGATAGGTAGTAAAAAAGATTGCGTTACCATGCAAATGATGCTCTAAAGTTTTATTCGGAACAAACTCATAGAGGAGCAATCTATTATGCTCCGAAATGCAGTAGCCCACCAAGGATACCAAGTGTCGATGATGAACACGGCTGATAATTTCGACTTCAGCCCTGAACTCTCGCTCCCCCTGTCCACTACCTGCTTTGAGCTGCTTGACAGCCACCTCTTTCCCATCTTGCAATTTCCCCTTGTAAACATATCCAAAGCCTCCCTCACCAATAACGCTTTCACGAGAAAATCCATTCGTTATTTCCATCACTTCTTCATATGTAAAAAAGGACTTAGCACTGCCTATGACACCAGAGTCTGATCCCCCATATCCATTTCCTCCTCTCTGACTCCCATAACTGTTTCCCATCGGAGATTGCAGTGAACCGTAGTAGGTATCTACTGGGCCTGAATGCGCTGCATACGGCTGACTATAGAAATATCCATCTACATAGATAAGAAATAAAAAGGGAAACAAAAATTAAACCATAGCATGCTGCATTAAAAACGGCAAAACAGGTAAAAATATATGCAGTAATATTACATATACAATCACGTTATCAACCTGATTATATAAGTAGTTCTAACGAAATTTCACCTGGTTTCTCAGGAAAGTTGTTTTGGGGAGGCATATAATGGGCTGGATATGCATCTCGTCTCCTTCTCTTCCGCCTCGCCAAAAAAAAGATGGCAACTAATGCGAGGACAAATACACCTGCTACTGTTGCACCAACAATTGTTCCACTATTAACTGAATCTCCTGATGATGTGTTGTTGGATTTTGATGAATTAGGGCTTCCTGAACTCTTCCCCTGGGAAGAAGAATTAGAGGGTGAGGATGAGGATGATACCGGAGGTGATGATTTAGGAGGAGATCCAGATGCTGCTGGAGGGCTATTGCCACCAGGAGTTGATGATGATGAATTAACGGGGGTTAGAGTTATTCCTTCACCAGGAGTTGATGATGGAGGTGGAGGGGAAGTAGTTGGTGGTGGTGGAGACCATTTGGTGCCTACAGGAGCATCAGTTCCGTTATTTGAGGGCGTTGGGTTTGAAGGTGCATTATTTGAAGGCTCAGAAGAATTAGTAGGCGATGATGGAGGAGGAGGAGGAGATCCAACACTACCAGTTGAAGGGGGTGGCGATTTTTGAGAATTGGCTGGAGGAGGAGAACTTTGCTGTGGTGGAGGTGATTGTGTTTGTGATTGTGAGCCTGATGATGA
This sequence comes from Bursera cuneata, assembly GCA_026212285.1. Classification (NCBI taxonomy): domain Eukaryota; kingdom Viridiplantae; phylum Streptophyta; class Magnoliopsida; order Sapindales; family Burseraceae; genus Bursera; species Bursera cuneata. Next base: position 29,919 of record JANLJB010003318.1, read on the forward strand.
TGGTGGTGGAGGTGATGATGGTGGTGGTGATGATGTGGGTGGTGGTGAAGATTGTGGTGGTGAGGCTTTAGCAGGTGGTGACTCTGATGGAGGACTCCCACCGCCACTGCCACCATCACTCCCACTCTCACTTCCATCTCCTGATCCTGAGTTCGAAGGAGGTGGCGGTGAAGGAGGCGGAGAGCTTGGGCTTGGCGGGGGTGATGACGATGAAGAATTATTATTATTATTACCGTTACCTGTGCCGTTATTACTATTATTCTTACTATTAGGAGGAGGAGGGGCTGACTTGCCCTGGTCAGCTGGCGGAGGATTTGTATCTGTTGGAGAAGGCGGTGAGTCTCCCTTAGACAATGAATTTGGTGGAGGACCCGGCGTTGCCGCCGAGCTTGACATTATTCTCCTCCTCCTCTTATTACAATCCTCCTTCCTTCCTTCCTAGTCCAATTGTTTTTTTTTTCTTTCCTTTCAAACCCTTCTCAAACTATTTCTCCTGTTCGTAATAAACCGAAAATGTTAATAATTTCTCCAAAAGACAATGGGAACAGCCATCGTCCGTCCAATTAGCACAAGTCGATTACGTCCAAAGCAAGAAATTGATCAAAACCGAAACTGCCGAGACCAGAGTTAGAATAAATGCAAGCACATCCGCGGAAAGAAGGAATCGAAGAAAGAAAGAGACGGAAATTGGAACCTTGATTGAGAAAACTGGTGGAGCTATTCTGGGATAAATCGCAAGTAATGGGTACCCATTTCCAGAGAAATTTGGCACCACGGCTACGCGTAGGGAGAGAGGCTTAGTTAGACAGAACAACAAACAAACCGCCCTATAATTTCTCTGTCTCTCTTTATGTTTGAGGGTTTATATGTTTTATTGTTTCTCTCTATCCTCATCCTTCCTGCATTGTCATACTCGCTGCCACGATTTCCGTTAATTAACTACCTCGCTTCCTATCTCTCCCCTAAACTTTCGGGTTACCGCGCAAAAGTCTTACCCTTCTCGTCTCGGGTCATCAAGGCCCACTACCCGCTTTCCTTTTGCCACGTCACCTGGGCTGTTAACATTCTCACCTGCTCAACTTAAATACCTGGATATTGTACATATCTCGCCTAATTATGATAACAAACAAATAAAATATTTGATAAAAATAACATAATTTTAATATTTTTTTAAAAAGAATTGAATTAGTTCATAATTCACAAACTGATTATAAATTTTACATCCTCATAATAATTAATTATATGCCATGATATGATTAAAAATAATAATACAAAATAGTGACAAATAGTATATTTATATTAGGGTTGTTTTCATCTATCCGTGACTGTGAGTGTTTGTTCATGTAATATTTGGTTAGGTCAATTTTGCCTTCGACACTTGCTAGTTGAGTATATATTTTAATTATAAAAAGGACTTTCGGTGAAGTTTGAAATGATTTTAATTTAGTTACAAACAAAGATTTAATTAAAGGTAACTTGTAATATATGTATCATGGCTTGGCTTCCCATTGTAGCACGGTTTATTTAATATTGCCACAATATATAATGTAACAATAAATTAAAGTTAAACCGAATGAATGCTTCTATTATTAAATAATATATTTGATATTAGACATTAATGATTGGAAGAATCCCAAATGTTAAATCAACGAGTAATATAATCAAAACCATCTTATAAACTAATGACAATACTTATCGATATATTAAATCAAATCAAAATCTACAGTAGTTGTAACTTGCATAATTCATTTGAAGGCACGGGATAGAGGTCATACAAAATTAATCAAAGTGTGTATAAATTGATTCAAATACCCATGTTTTTTTTTTAAAGCATAATTCATCATGTCACACTCATTATGTATGCATGCATACTACATTTCGTAAATAACTTGGTCCCAAAGTAAACTACAATAGGATACACGTCTTCCCTGACGTGGGCCTAAATAATATATTCAATTTTTTTATAGTACCTAAAATATCCTTGAACACAATAGAAATAATTTTTTTTAAAACTGGTTAATTTCGACAATACCTATTGTCCATATATATATTGTTAAATATCATTAAACAGATACATTAAGTTATTGGAATGTTATGTTACAATGAGATTTTTATTATAATTATATTTAATCGATAAAAAATTGATAGGGGATATATATATATATACATTTGTCTTTATGCAAATAGAAGGGGATATTTCAGTAATTTCAGGATTGATTGTTATCAAAATTCCGCATGGACAAGAAAAGCTTGACCATCTCACCCCTTTACACTTTGCGGCACGAAAACGTTCATTCATTCCTCTTAAGTTAACCGTCAAACCAAAATCTTTTTTTTTTTTTTTTAATGTTTTAAATCACTGAATCAGTGATTAAAATAAAATAAATTTNTTAACCGTCAAACCAAAATCTTTTTTTTTTTTTTTAATGTTTTAAATCACTGAATCAGTGATTAAAATAAAATAAATTTCAAAATATAAAATATTATATTACTGTAATTTAATTTTTTATGCACTCTAGTAATCATGTAATTTAATAATAATAATTATTTTTTTTTATTTTTTTTATAATAATTGAATTATAATAAATCAATGATAAAGGACCTACCCTGTACATAAAACAATAATCCTAATAACATAAGGAAAACTATTTAGAATAGGATTCATGCGCTCTTCTGCATGAATTAGGAAATCTGCTATGCATCACTCTTTTCTTTCCGCTACTTGATTGAATTTTCTATTTTCTTCTTCGTTAAGTTTCTTTCTACACTTATAAATCACACCTTGCTTGTTTCCTTTCATTATTCTGAGTTAGCAGATGGCGCAAGACACAATAGATATCGACTATGACGAGGTCCCGGATAGCTGTTCCGGGAGTGATGAGTGTGGGTCTAGTTCGAATGCATTCGATTTTCTGACTAATAACGGGATGACCGAGATTCAAGAAGGAAGCGACAAACGTAACTTAATCATTGAGTGGTTTATTTCTGGCATGAAAGAGCTGGCAATGGACGCAAGAGTCGTGGCTATACACAAGAACTCCGTTTCTTGTTTAACAGCACAAGCTCGGTTCAGATCTTTCAAGGTTTTCTCTGAAGCTGTGGCAAAGAAGTGTGGCGGTAATGCTAATGTTTGGAGCGCTTGGTATGGTGCTCCTAAGAACGAGATTAATGATATTGTTAGTCATGGATTTTGTGGGTATGGTGCGGGCAAACATTACGGTCTTGGCGTTCACTTATTTCCTTTGAAGTTTTCTCTTGGTGGGTAAGTTTCAATTACCTAACTGTTGTGCTTCTTGAAGTTTTCTTTTTTCTTTTTTGACTCAAAAATTTGTATTTGATGCTTATCTTTTAGTTTAAGTGTAACACCAGAATCATATAACACTCTAACATCTCTAGACAATTAAAAGAGCTTTATGGTGGTTAACAGTTTGAAGACTTCCTTGATACAAATGATGTACGTTGAATGTAGTCTTATTAGGTGTAGTTACTAAGTTTTTGTAAGGAATATTTTAGAGAGGAAGTCTTTGTTAAGAAACCAGTTGACCGAAGAACTTACCGAACTGATACTTCATATGAAGAATGTTGGTTGAACCTTGTTTATTTGGTGTAGTAGCTACTATGTTTTGTAAGGAATATTATGTATATGTTAGTAAGTTTCTGTAAAAAATATTTTGGAGAGAAATTCTTCGTTTATGTTTGTTGAGAAATCAATTGACCCAAAAGTTTTTCGAATTAAGACTTGTCAAGAGTGATGTGAGGATGAAAAGATCCGAACCTGAAATCTTTATGTTTGATATTAAATTAAAAAATTCACTTTACTCAAAAGTTTAAGTTATTAGGTAAGAGCCAAAGATAAATATTTAAGTCTAACAATATTTATGTGAGTTGTTTTAGGTGTGTTGAAATAGAGATTGTTTAAACTTAAGTTCATTCATAATAGGTTTTGACCTTGTACTTAGAGGATGATACTTTATGATTAAGATTAATGTTGATTTTTATAGTTTCTAAACTTGGGAATTTTTGTAGTGGTTTTGGAGTGTTACATTAAACTTTCGCTTTAGTCAGTTAATATAATTATTTGGTTCTATGGGTGATAATAGAAGTTTTGGCAAGGAACTAGAGCAGAATTTTACAATACTTGAGTTTTACAAATTTTCAGTGTTTTGGCATCAGAGAAGGATGAAAATGGGCTGAGGCATGTCTTATTATGCGAGGTCATATTGGGGAAGATGGAAGTGGTTCCAGCTGATTCCAAGCAAATTCAGCCAAGTACCAAAGAATTTGATTCTGGGGTGGATAATCTTGCAGACCCTACGAGATATATCATGTGGAGTTGTTACATGAACTCTCACATCTATCCTGCTTACGTTTTGTCTGTCAAAGTCCCTTGCCATGAAGGTAAACACTGTAATATATACCCTCTATTTGAATGTTTTAGGTGTTCTGCTTTAGAACCTAAAGCTGAACTCTATTTTGTTTCAATATTTTGAATGTTTAGCACTCAGATCCCTCGGGAATGCCATTGAACCAACTTCCCAATGGGTTCGTTTTCATACTCTAATGGCTATACTGTCAAGGTATTCGGAGCCTTCTAAAATGCTTTACTTTGCCAAACACCTAAATGATTATAAGGTACGTATATATCGTCCATTAGTAATCTTTGTATTCCCATACATTTAACCTTGATTTATTTGAGTCTAATGATTTGTTCAAATATTTTTACCACAGAATCAAAAGATTACGAAGAAGCAGTTGTTGGAAAATTGGTCGCAACTACTTGAGAAGAAGTTGTTTTCGGCAGTTATGATACTTTATAAGAACGAGGTACAAATTGACTTCCTTGACACATGTTGCCATTTCTCTGAAATCTGAGTGGCCAACTATGATGATATATCATACATGTCCTTTGATGAATGAATAGTTTTCTATCTAGAACTTCTCTTTGAATAGCTTTTGCTCTTGGGTGTTTGTTATATATGCCTAGATATATATTATCATAATAAGAGGTGAATTTGCTAATAGAAATCAGATCATACATACAATAGGATATTAATTGAGAGACTTTTTTTTCCTTGCAAATATTGAACTCTTGCAGCCATAAATTTGCACTGGCATTTCAAAACGTCTGTATAGTTACAATATAAATTCGGTAATGTGAAAAGGATGTGCAGGAAATTTGTGAAAAGTCTCCCAGTTTTTTATGTTTGATGCCGAAGAAACTTTGGCAGCAAGTTTTTCTCTTTTCATGACAGGGACTTTCTTGATGCTGAAAGTGGCTTTTGAATTGTACATTGTAGTGTGACTGTAACGTTTTAAAATATCTATCTCATTTTATAAGTTTCCACCTTCACGATATCACAATTATGCATCGATGACAATAGGACATAAGAGTATCTCTGAGTCTTTCAAATTATCAACATTGACGTTTGTTATAACTATGTTAGTTAAGTAAGATTTTTGGCTTTATTTGTTTTGACGCAACCCACCCCTAGAAACTTGGATAGATCATTCCTATAGTATGTGCTGAAAACACCATTTAAACTCTTCTCTTCTCACACCCTATTCCTTATTTTCCAAGTCAAATTCTTATTTTGATTTTATAAAGTACTTCCTTCTTAAGGTTTGGGAAAGTGTGGAGTTATGAGCCAATAAATCAGCCACCATATTTGGGTTAGTAAGGGCAGGGTGTTTCAGTTTTAGTTTGGTTGTCTGAGAATTATATATGTATATTCTTTGATGTATCTGAATATATGGAAGAGCACGGCCATGGATAACCCATTATATAGAGTATGAACCTGCGGTAGTTATATAAGCCACAGGATTTATTGTGTTGATATGCATCTCACACAGTTAAAGCACGCCTGCTCAATCAAACAATCCTATTGGTGTCCTCACAAATTTATTGTGTGAGGTTTTGCATTGCCGACTCGGGTAATACTGAAAGTAAGAGCATTTAAAGCACAAAAAGACTACGCAATTGCAAGCATCAAGCATGGTTATTAATAATGCATTAGTCACTGTTTTCTTCATCTTCTTTCCTTCTCGTGCCGTAACTTCAATCTGAATTATCTGAAAACATTCATTTGGTGATTTCTAACTAGAGGTTGGTGTTCCGTGGCTGCTTTAGGTTATCCAATTAACAGGGCCACGCAGAACTAGTAGGGACGTGCCACATGCTTGAGTACTGACAGCGTGGTAAATCGGTAATGGTGGGGCAATTTTAAGCTGGCTTCTTCGCAGTTCGATCTTAAACCTAACCGCAACTTGAAGGGTGAAGTTCGTTTTGGCAAATGGTTATTTTAAGTAGTTTAGCTGTTAGAAAGATTTGTCATGTTTGCTCCATATTCTCAATTTAATACTAACAAGAATGGGCATTGAACCCGTCTGAGTTTATCAGTTCCAATAGGCAAATTTAGCGTTCGGTGGGCGTGAATCACCATGACAAGTTAGAAAGTGTAGACTTGAAGGACAAATGATAGTACACAAAGCATAGACTTTTTGTTCTAATCATAAAAAAATTTTGTGCTGAATTCATACCTTCGTAACAAGCGTTTTTAATTGCCTTTCCAGCTTTTTAACATGCTGAAGACAAAAACGAAAGCTGAATTATGTTGTAAGGGTTTTCAATTCTCTTCCCTGAATTGCCTAGTCCTAAATCTACAGATCCTAATTGCAAGAGGATTTCATGTATTGTTATTTCCCAATTCTTGTGAACAAATGCAGTGCACACAACCCATGTTTACAACATTTGTTCTTTTCAATTTGTGAGCATCAAAGTTCAAACAAAAGAAATGACCTTGATTTATCTACTTATAATACAGATTAAGCACTTTCACTATACATTCTAAACCTTAAACTGGCTAAAGTTGGTTTCGGATTCAACTTTCAACTCTAAACTGGGCCAAGAGCATATATAGGAGGAGTTGCGAGACCAATTCAAATGTATTATATTTCTCGAGTTCGGCTTCTGTTTGTTGAGTCGTTGACCTCCTCCAACTTCAACATTTGCGCTTAAACGACATCGCCCTTACTAAGTGGATTACTCAAATGACAAAATTTATTTCATATTAAGTGACGCACGCAGCATACCAGACGTAATTGTTGAACTCAGAATTTTCGTGGTCATGGTCTTCTAGTAAGTCTCTTAAGAAATATCATTTATGTTTTACCAATTAAAGAAAGCAATAATAATATTCTTCAACTATTAGCAAACTAGTTGACATGGAATGAGTTTGTTATAATTGCAYTGGTWTTGGTTTTGTGTCGCTTATATTCATRTCTTTGACTGTCAACAATCCTGAAAGTTGCATTGAACCCAGTTTAGGCCAAAAGAAGAAGCTTGGGCTGAATTTCTCCCTCCCCAAAGGTGGGTTTAGTTTGGCACCTTCTACCTACCTACCAACAGCAGTTGTTACTTTTTGTTTG
>JANLJB010003325.1:1976-13136 GCA_026212285.1 Bursera cuneata
TTTTTTTTTAATATTTGTATATATTTTTTGCTTTTCTCGATCTCTCTTCCGCATTCCCACGTGATTTAAGAAAGGAAGGAAATAAGTATTTTTTTTTTTATTAATTTGTAAATATCTTATTTGTATTAGTGAATGGACTAAATTACCCTAGAGCCGTTTCTTGATTTTAACAGCTTCTACCATTCGTTAATCCATTCCTAACTCAAAACTAAATCATTCAAATAAGAGACTGAAAAGTACTCCCTTAAAAATAATAATCCGGTCCCCTCCCAAAGGTGGCCTCAGCGGTTACTTCCAGATGTTGATTATATTTAGAATTGCTGAGACGGCGATGATAATAAAAGGAATTAACCCAGGATTAGTTATTTAGTAAGATTTTACCACAAGCTTCTGGTGATATAAAGTGAAAAATAAATAAATTCCATTTGCACTTTCCATTTCTTATGTAAAAATAAAAGAATTCTGTAGCAGCTTCTTATCTTACAAGAACTAGACAATCAAGGATACGCGTTACATTTCTCCCGTATGCCCTCACCTTGGTCGCATCACAATTCTTACACTAAAGCAACCAAAGCATCAACGCATACTCCATTCCATTTTCACCCGCTTATCTTCCAACGGGGCAGAAAATTTCTCATCAACTTAATATGTTAGCACTGATTCCCTAACCAACAAAATTTAGCAAACCAGTTTCATCCATTGCATCGGTACAGAAAATCTATACATTTTTCAACCAAATACATGTCCTTCTGCGAATAGGACTATCTATTTGGCGGAATACCAGTTTTGAGCACACTTAGCATCGACGGATAGATCAACTCTGAGAATGTTCTTTCCATTGAAGGGTTTGGACATGCACTCCACAACAATGGCCTTGGCTACTTCGGCTGACTCACTTGGACCTTCTAAGATCACTTCATCATGAACCTGCATTCCAGAGAGTAATCAATTTTTTTTTTTTTTTACATATAATTTAAGCTTTAGACCATTTAATGAGATAGTTGAGGAAAACGAAATGTATTGCACTACAAAAGTTCCAGGAGCAAGTCTGACCAAGGCAACACATGCAAACTTAGTGATTACAATACAGTTAATTAAAGGCATAACCGAGTCATGACTGAAATGGCGCCTAATGAAGGTGGAAATTTCTAAAATTTCTTTCTGCACAGTTATATGGACAACTCATTCAGATGACCAGACAAGATTAAAAAAAAAAAAAATCTCATTTGACAAATATGGTGGCCACAGACCACAACAAGGTGACTCGATTAGAGATGAATAGGAGTATAAGTGCATAGACAGTGAAAGCTTATCCGTCAAACTTACACATTTGAGACTACATAGCTAAAGAATTAAAATTATTTTGGATTTCTAACAAGAACTCTATTCGGCAAGAGTGAGAAGTCAGCCAGTGTTAATCCAGAGGCCCATATAGAATTGGATGCAACTAAAATTCAAAATTATAAAACCTACGGACAAAAACAGCAAGACATCTCACATTGAACGAAAAGAAACTACACCTGTAAAAGGAGCCTCCATCCAAGTTCTTTTAAACGTGTATTCTTTGATATTTCTAACATGGCACACATGGCAACATCAGCTGCACTACCCTGTGGAAAACACCAAGATACCTTGAGAAAGAGAGGGAGGAACTTCAGTGATTTAAGTGCAGGAAAAGAAGAGAACCTGCACTGGTGTATTTATAGCTGCCCGTTCAATATGATTCTTTTGAGGACGTGATATAGAATTAAACGATGGGAAACGGCGAGCCCGTCCTAGCAATGTATGAACACAACCATCTTTCCGGGCTTCCTTTTTACGAGCCTCTTGCCAAGTAAGCACCTCTTGTCTTTCTTTGTACCAGAGATCAACCGTATTCTTTGCTTCCTCCACAGAAACCTGCATACAGAGATGGCAGCCATCACATATCTGTGGATCAACTTTATTTAATTGTAATCAAGACAGCCACTCGGGTCCAATAGACAAGCATACCTTCCAGTCCCGAGCAAGGCCCACAGGAGTTTTCCCATATGCAATGGAAAAGTTAAGCATTTTAGCTTTTCTTCTTTCAGACGCAAAGGCATCCTGGGACAAAAATTTACAAGTCAGTTGGAATCACAACCAGAATAAATTATTTTTTATTACTTTTTTAAACAAAAAACAGCACTCACAATAAGATTCAGATATTTACATATTTTAGGATTTGACTACAATACATCTGATATAACATTATATCTTTTTTTATATTTTCATATAAAATTTATAAATAATGATTTAAAAATTTTAAATGCGTATATAAAACTTGTAGATGATTATAAAAATTTGTAAATAAGTATATAAACTTCCTAAATAACCATCCGTATAAAGTTGTAAATTGAAATATACAGGTTGTATGTGATTTACAAATTTCTATAATTGTTTATAAGTTTTGTATATAACTTTACAACTTTTATATGACCATGTACAACATTTTTATGAAACTATGAAAATGGATGTAATGTTACATCCAATGTAAGATAGAGTGACCCCATATTTTAAGTCCTAACTATATTGATTTTCCCAGTTCTCTACCACATTTAAACATAAAAGAATTAATAAGGCAAAAAAAAAAAAGAAAACAAAAAAAAAAGAAAACAAAAACAAAAACAAAAGAATGACAAAGACAATTATAAATCCATTAGAATCAAGGAATATTTAACTCTCAAATTGCATGGCATAAAACCAATCGATTCTTTTATGTCATTCCTCCCCAACGGAAAAAGGAATAAGGCATGGCATGGTTATTTAAGACACAAAATAGAATTTAACGGAAGCATATAAAAAACTGTTGAAATAAAATGTTAACCCCAACTGATTTTTTGTTCAACCATTTGATATTATCCACTACCACATTAAACAAGATTTTGACATTTACCTTTAATAAGGGAACAGGGGGTTTATCTTCACCAGGTTGAGGATACCACTCAAGAAGCACTTGCTCCATTTCAATGGCATCACGGATATGCGGGTACATATTCATTGCAGTCCTTGAATGGAAATCTCCTCCAGCTTTGAAGGCATCCAACATGCTCTTACAATCAGCAAGATGTGCAAGAATCCTAAGTTCCAGCTGTAAAATGAATAAAAATTTCAACCAACTAATAAAGTTCAATAAAACAGGAACATAATTTAATCAACTTACTTGTCCATAATCGGCAACTATAAGGGAATTCCCAGGCGAAGCTATAAATGCCTGACGGATCTTGTACCGGTCCTTCTCCAGAGCAGGCTGATTCTAATATCCAGAAATAAAGAAAATTAACAACCAATAGTCTCATCTATTTTGTAAAGTTAAAAAATAATAAGTTTACTTTTTCTCACATTATTAACTTTCAATGTCATAAAATATCAAAAATGAGGAACTCAATCTAGACTACAATCTGACACCCTCATATTGTGGATCCCAAATCAGAATCAACAGAAGAGTAAAGATGCTTTTGGAGTTGAAATTTGGAATTACTCAGTCTCGTTGGGTTTGAAAATAATTGCATGCACTTAGATTGGCAGACTTTTCCTATCAATAAGCCTTTTGGGGGCATTAATTAGCTTGAGAAGCAAATAAACTTGCTTGATCATTGCAGTCATGCTTTATTCAATGATGAGAACCAAAAGCGACTGTAAGCAAGCAAAAAATCATGCAAATCAATATCTTCTATACTAATGCTTTTTTCAAGGAATCATCTTCAGAAAAGAGTGAGGATTTTACTTATTCAGATATTGCTTTTATGAATGACCAAGAAAATTAACCTGCAAATTTGGTCTCCTAGCTGACAAGCGCCCAGTTTCTGTATTGATATTTAGTGAACAATGAACACGCCCATTTTTGCCCGATACATTAGTGCCCTGTGGTAGAAAGATACAATAGCATTACAAAGTACTTCATGAATTCAATCGTACAACGCCAAAGGAGGAACCAAGAAAAGTTATTGTAAAACAGAGACAAAAAACTAACATATTGATTTTAAGAAGTTGATTTTGTGGAGAGAGTGACAGAGTGGGAGTATTGCCTCTCAAGTATGAAGGTCTTGTCCTTGTCCAGATCCACTGGTTAAATGCTCCAGACTAAAGGTTCTGATTTCATGCTAGACCAGATCATGTGATCCAGAGGAGGACAAAATAAGCATAGTAGTCAAACTAAGCATATATGACGCTAGAACACATCATATATTTCACGAAACTATCTAGGATTGTCTGATGTAGTATAATCTTAGTGTATTTCCTTTTCCTCACTGTCTTTCGCACATCCTATACAGAGCTTTTTGGTTCCCCTTTTTGTGTACTTTTTGCCTCCCTCCTCGGGTTAATCTAACACCTTATTCAAAAACTGATCCACGTTTGAACTTCTCAGTGACGTAGGACAAGTTAGGAGGAGAATTGATACAGTAAAAATTAGGATAATTTAGAGATTTTTGCATTGGATTCCCTAATAGAAAGAATGGTATTAGAATTGGGATTGTTTTCCTAGTTTTACTAGGATTTTCAATTAGGTTAAGGTTCTATTTAATAATAATTTGTTTCCTAGTTAAAACTCTAATTAGGATTTTGGCCACTATAAATAAAACCTTTCATTGTCATGTTTGTAGGCCTTAAATATGAATCAATAAAAATTGGCTCCTCCTAATTATCCTTTGCTTTTCTCCCCCATTCTTCTCTTATCACCCATTCTTCAGTTATTACTCCCATTTCTTTTCTTCTTATACTTCAACTTTCTTTCTTCCTCTTTCTATCTATGTCTCCCTATTTCTTAATCTATCTTATTTCCCTTATAATTCTGTCAGAGTTTTTTCCCCCTTCTTTTGGTTTAGAAATTGATAAGTGATCATTCTCGTTCCCCATCACTTGGATTTTATCAATAAAATTTTCTGTTTCCTATTAAAGAAAATAAATGATAATATCTAAGAAATAAACGAGCATGCTAACCACAAAAGAACTGAGGAGGAAAGATATGAAACATATGAAAAAGATCAGACTCAAAGCAAAAACCCAGCACCGATAATAAATCCTAATGTAACCCATATCAAGTCCATATATTGCCAATCACTCAAGATAGTAATGCAAAATGAAAGAAGAATGCCACACGGTAGATGGATCATGTGAAGAACTAATTATAGTTAAGGTTCCTAGGTTTTCACCTTTGCCTTTGTGATTAGTTTTAGACAGGCAAACAACTAAGATACCACAGCAGGAGGCATAAAACAAGCATGAGGTGGTGCATCACAAAAATTCTAAAATGCAAGTTTTCAATTGCAACAAAAATGAAGATCAAATGCCCCAACAGAAAGGACACAAAAATCACCTGCAAAGGGAGGATGAAGTTTGATATCAAGGAGTCAATAGAGCATACTTCACATAAAGAAGCAATGGCATTGCAAGCTTCCCTTGCCTCCTGCTTTGTACCAAATCTCCTAGTAGCTCTTCCCTGCATGAATATGTCTTCATCATTGCAGACAGTTGATTCTATTGCTTCTGAAGCTTCATATGTAACTGTCTCTGTTACAGCATTATCCTCTAAGAGCAAGTCATCCGACTCATTTACAAGATCATACTGTGAAGAAATAGTCCTAGCTAATGTTTTCAAAGCGTCTCCACCAACTGAAGGCCAACCAGTGGCTGTATACATCTCGGTAGGCAAGTCAACGCCAATGCTACGAAGCTTGATAGTTCTAAATTTTGTAGGTGTCTTCTTGCCTTCTTCAATCACTTTCTCAGTGTTGGGAACTTTGAGACTTCTCTCTTCTGGAAGACTCTCATCAGGATCCTTACTATAAAATGGTACAGAAGTTAGGTATCTAGAGCTTTACATGGCCAAATCATATATAATTGACTTCTAAAATCTTCAATCTCCCCACATAGCTCATTCAACACAATTTTTTTTTTCAATTCAAAACCAATACTAATCAATTGGTTTCTCATTACTAAAGCATAATGAACATTAAAAATTAAGAAAATATGGTAACCATCAATTTTCATTTTTTTATTAAAATTGTAAATCCTTCAGTTCTAGCATGAATAGTTATTTTTGTAAAGCAAACTTTTCAATGGCATCACAGAGTTAGATACAATAGTCTAAACAATTAATATGCCAAAAATAACATGTAATAGAAATTTTAGGACAAAGAGAGTGAATCAAAGTTCCTCAATCAGTATACTCTAAATATCAAGATGACCTGGAGGTGATCAGCAATCCAACCCCAGTAGATGTTTTAGATGTTCGAAATATTACCGTTTGGAAGAATTATTATTCGCAATGTTTGAAAAATATATTTTTCAATTGAAATAGCTAACCTTTATTTTATTTAATGCTGATAAAATTTCAGTCAAATGAAAAAAAAAAAAAATCACTATCACCTAAAACATTTAGAACTTTTAATGTACACTAAAAAACAAAGATAAAACAGACATGCTCATGTACATAAAGAAAAAATTTAAATTTTACCTGTTCACAGTGCCACCAAATAAGAGTTGGCGGAGTTGTGTATCGCTCCCCACATTCATATACTTAGCATCAGGACAATATTTAACTGCCCAATTTCGGAATCTATTAGCAGCATCCTCTTGCTCAGCCTTGGCGATCTTCTCAATCTCAGCAAGATATGCCCGATCAACCAACATCCCCTCAGTTTCCATTTTAACAAGAATCTCACCAAATGGTCGCCAGAATTGTTGATAGAAATCAAACATAGACTTTCCTGGAACTGGTTTCCCATCAAGTTTCCAACACATGCCCAATAGTTTGTTTCTCAAGCTCTCATAAAGCTTTAGAGTGCTTATAGCATCTAAGGCAGAATAACAAATCCATGATTTCCGTTCTTCTCTTTGAAGCTCTTCAACAGGAGGGATGGTGATAATTTTTCCTTCAGATCCATCTTTTTTAACCTTTTTCTTGCCAAAGATTGTTTTCATTGATATTTTACCAAACAAATCCTTTTCATGGCACAAACTAGCACCAGACATGACTCTTTGATCACCAGTGAGCGCTTCAAGACTGTATCCACCTTCTGTTCGTCTTGATGAATCCCACAATCGAGCCATGTGCATCGTATCAGCGTAAAAGCCTGAAACCTTAATCCCATAGTTCTCAATAACATGGTTATCGAAGCTATAATTGTGCCAAACCTGCAGAAATGTTACGCGATTTTCTCATTTTTAAGATAGTATCCAAAATATCTAAAAATAATTATTTTTCTTGATTGGCAATTGCTAAAATGATTACAAGTAAAAGAAAAAAAAATTGGTTTCTGTAAGTCTAATTATAAGTAGAGTACTTTGCAATCTTTAATGAACTAAAGACATGACTTTTGATTTCGTTAATATCAAAAGCTATCTTTTCTTTTCTTCTTTTCTTTTTTTTTTTTTTTTTTTTTGGGGGGGGGNTTTTTTTTTTTTTTTTTTTTTTGGGTGGAGGTGGGGAGGCAGGGCTGCGTGAGTGGGTGGGTCAGGGGGCGGTGGTGCTTCATCAAGTCTAAGGAAGATAATGTCTCTTGAGCAAATAGGTTGTTGAACACTGAGCATTATTGGATGTAGGAGTCATCTTGTAATCTGATAGACTATAATGAAAACACTAGAATAGGTAGCTAAGGAACAACAATCTTGATGACCAAATAAATGTTGAATAATGTCAACCTTAACTTTAGCAAGTAAAAAAAAAAAAAAAAAAAACCATATTAAGTGTTTTAAAAGAAAAAAGGTGATGAATATTTCACCAAGTCATTGCTCTTTTATCCACACAATTGTTATTTTCTAAATGTATTGATGCCTCACAAAGAGTTCTATATAAATGCCCCAACCCATTCATAAAAGTGCAAACAATAATAGTTCAGTAAAGCTCTATATGGTTTACTCTTTCTCCAATATTTTCCCTTACCTCTTAACTCTTCCACTTTTGTTTTAATTGCACAATCCATGCCATTTCTCACCCACTCACATCCAACAACTCTTTTCACTTATATCATTATATGCTATTCACATTTTATTGTACAACTACCCTCTATTGTAACCTATTTTGCTCAAAAACAGATTTGCTCATAACCCATAGCTGATTTAAATAATTCAAAATACGTTATCAGTGCGATTATTATTAATTCGCAAGTATTATAGTCCTAATATAATCACTTATTAGTTATATTTCTTAAATACAGAATAAAATAAACGTGTCAATTAATTAACTATTCATTAGCCTATTACAGGACGTGTTTCTATAAAAGGATATTGAATATTAACCTAAAATTTATAAATGCCACTAAAAAAAAGGCTGGATCTCCTAAAATCTTAAAAACTGAACTTGAAGTTTTGGTCTTGGTGACCAAATAAATAGCGAATAATGTTTTTGGCAAACATAATATAAAAACCATAAAAAGAAAAAATTTAACTGACAAGAAATTTCCCAAATAGAGCAACCAGATGCATGCTCCAGTCACTGAACTATGCACCAACTACTAAATGAAAGATGAAAAAAATTGAAGAAATTTTCGCGTCATTTATGGATAGCACTAACCAGATGATAATTATGCTAATCAAGAGGTGCTTCAGATCAAGAGTAGTACAAAGAGGAAATAAAATCAGCAGGGAGGGTGGTGGTGGGGTAGAGGGGGTTGTGGAGGTGTGTTCACCTTTCTGATGGATGGATCCTCAAAAAATGGAGCAAATTCAATTAAAAGTTCTCTGCCACCATCAAGAACATCTATCCAAATGCAGGACTTCCCATTTCCGAAATCTGCTTCTGGTCCTGAATATATACTGAAGCATATTACCTCTCCATGATCAACAGGTGTCTCTTGCTTCACATCAATCTTGGCCACCTGTAATATGGTATCATTAGATTTATAAAGCACGAGACAAGAGAACGAAACTTAAGGAAATGAATGCTTCTCTACTCCACCGTACTGATGTAAAAGAAAACGATAAAAAGAATGCAGCTAATACTGACCTCCGTATCACAAGCATGAACAAGATGCCTATATTCATGTGTAAGCATCCTGACAACTTCCTTTGCAGCAGAAATATTATCAACAACCAACACATTGTTGTAGATACTAGTGAGTCTCTGGCGAACATCTGTTAGTATTACTTTAGTCTCCTTGCCCAAGGGACCTATTGTATTCAAGCTTCTTTTCATTGAGCGATCAAGTGTATGATGATCCACATGGTCTAGAGATTTATTATTGTTGCCTGTACCCTTTGGTTCAGCAACAACTGGCATAGACGCAGAAATATTCTTAGTTATGAAATCATTTCCTGTACCTCTTACGGCATCTGCTTGTTCCTGAATACCGGATCTATCCAGCTTCTTATCATTCTGTAAATAACGTTGCCTAGATAAATATAAACTGTGACCATGCAAGTAGTCCCTGTCAATCTCAGCACACTCTTTTGCTTTAGCCTTCTGAAGGTTTTCCTTTGCTTCATCCCACCCCAGTTTGCCTAACAGATTATTTTCAGGAAAAGTTGCAATGGAGGATGGTCTTTGAGGATTATTGTGCTCAACCTCCTGAATTGGAACAGTACTACACTTTCTGGAAACTTGTTCTCTTCTTTTATCTATTTTTTGCTCTTTAAAAATTTCTTCTTTAAAGGGTTTACCTTCAAAACTATTTTGATTTCGTAAGTAAGGGATCATCTTAGCTGGTGAAGCATCTACTATAAGTTTGTACTGCAATTTATCACGGTAGCATTGATGATAAAACCGCGGGAAACTACTTAACATGGTAATGCTGGGAAAGGTACTGTACGATTTCTGGATTATGCAGGCTTCTCTTCTGCAACTTATATGAAAGCAACCAATATCAGAGACACAAAAGATTAACTAACTAGGACAATATATATCCTGTTGCATGCTGTGCAAGAAAGAAGGGTGAACAGTCTCAAAACCCAGAGCAGCATTAAGAATTTTGCATGTCATCCATCTCTCAAAAAAATCCCTGGACATGATATATTACATAAAAGGTAATATACTATAGGTCCTTAATTTCAATTAATCCACTGATCACATCTTCCCAAAGACCTCATCATCCCATATTTACGTGTACAAGTTTATTTTTATATTCAGTATTACATAACATTATATTCAACACATCTGAAGAGACAATAACACAGGACACTCACCAAGCTCAGGCTTCAACTTAACAAACAAATTACAGTTACAAGTAAACCTCCGATAAAATCTATTCTACAGTACTATTACATGCCAAATGAGTTTATTCTTTGCTCAGATAATCACAGTAAATAACACAAAATAGCATAAGCAAACAGTAAGGTCTAGAGCGAGTTTCCCCAATAAAAGAAGAAAAAAACAAAACAACACAGAAAAAAACACATATATCAATCAAATAATTTAAAATTCCCAGATAGCAAAAACCCCATTAATCACAAAAAAGAGTGTTCTAGAGTAAGAACCCAAGCTCATGAAGAACAAATGTGTATCACTTATAATAATTATTATTTAAAAAAAAATGATGGTAACAAAGAATACTTAAAACCCAGAAAGCAAAAACTATAAACAACCCGAAACGACATAAAAATTGAGAGTGAAAAACGAACCGTTTGAGGGCAGTAGAAGAAGACAAAGAGAGGAGGGAAGAAGAGAAGGGGCAAAAAGCCCGCCTGGAGGAGGGAGGGGAGGAGACTCCCATGACCATTATCAGGTCTGCAACTCTTGGTCTTCCAAGCAGTAGCAGCTTGTGGGTAGAGTTAGTGGTAATAGGAGCCGTTTTGAAGGGTTTTAGGGGTAGAACCGTAAAAAGGGTGGGGTATAGAGGGCAGGGTTTAAGGTAGTTGGATGACTGTGACCGTGACCGTGACCGTGACTCTGTCTGAAGCTTACAAAGCAGAAGAAACAGAGTATGGCTGTGGCTGGGCAGTGGCCATCAAGAGAGAGAAAGAGGAAGAAGCCTAAACCCTTTCTGAGTGTGCGCTATTTTTTCAAGAAAACAAATAGTTTAAAATTAGCTGTCAATATCCTTGTCCTCATCATCCACCATTTTTATAAATAACATAATTACTTTTACCTCATAAATCATCATCCTCACCCTCCTTCATTTATCTTTTCATCAAATATTTGAAAAAAAAAAAAAAAGAAGCGATTCTTGAGGTTTTTTTTAAGGAAATATTTAAACTCCAATCCTC
>JANLJB010003325.1:13186-23971 GCA_026212285.1 Bursera cuneata
CATTTATATTTTCATAAAATATTTGAAAAAAAAAAAAAAAGAAGCGATTCTTGAGGTTTTTTTTAAGGAAATATTTAAACTCCAATCCTCTTTTAATACTTAATCAAGCATATAGTTGCTGGAGATAAAGATGTTTACTTGTTAAGTTGATTTATTAGAAAAGTATTAAATAAATTTTTTTAAAATATCTATTGTTGGGTTATGTTAGATATTTTTAAGCCATGTGTTATTTTTTAAAAACCTATAAATTCCTCAACTTTTTTCCGAGACCAATCCATACCCAAAAGCCAAAATTCAATAATTAAAACAAACACCCACCTGGAAACCCCATAAACAATGCTACGACAAACTACGAAAGAGTGTTTTTGTTGGCCTACAACAACTTGCAAAATGGGTGTTTTAGTAGCCACAGACGGTGGACATTAATAGCCTTGGAATGGAGGGTATACTAGAAGTTACTAATTTCAATTCCACCAAAATTTTAAAACAAAATGAAAAATCCAATTCAAAAACCCATTTCCAAAAGCCATGGTACAGAGGCAAAACCACCAAGAACGCTTCTCACTACTACCCAACCAATCGCAAACATCAATGCTAACACCAACATCCTAGCAAACATAGTAAAACCCAATGCAGACAATCTTCAACATGTAAATAGCATTGCCAATGAAAAAACCCACAATCCTTGCATTAGACACTACTATAGCAAAAAAAAAAAAAAAAAAAGCCATTGGTTTCTTGTTTTTGTAATGAGAGTTTAGTTTATTGAGTTCAGATGGGTTGCTGTTATCAGATTTATGCCCTAAGTGTTTTTTTTATTCAATCATATATTCTCTTTTGCATCTCTAATAATATCAATGATTAAGGGTCCGAATCTACTATGGTGATCAAGTCTTTATTTATATGTGATAGCATATATGAGAGATACAAAACTTTATTATAGTTCAAATTTGGTTTACAGCTTATAAACAAAGTTGAGTTCTCTATTTGGACAAATTTGTTATATTGTTTATCCCTATAAGAATGTTGAGTATCAAATTATTAAAGTGGAGACTTCAGGGTAAAGATACTTTTACATGAGGAATGCATTAAACAACTTTTATGTGAAGTTTATGTTTCAGTAAAAATATCGTGATAGAAACATAAACTGCACACTAAAGCAATTATGACACACCTATCTTAATCTCGAATGGGTAGTATATATCTGGATTATAGGTTATAATATTTGATTAGAGTAAAAAGTGGGATCTTTAGTATAAAGGTCAATACAATGGAAAGTTTGGATTACTAGATATGTAAGTCAAAGAACACTATGACATACTTACCTTAATCTTGAGTGGATAGAATACTTCTGGTTATAAGTTATGATCTTTGATGAGAATTAAAAGTGAAATCTTTAGTATAAAGATTAATAACTTTGTTGGTTGGGATTATTAGATTTGTAAGTCATAAAATTATATTCCATAGATATTAAGTTCATAATTCTGTAAAGTTTAAGTAACAATAACTTGAGGGTTTTACAAGATTTTGAATGATAAATTTTGACTGAGTGTTTAATGAAGGTAGTTCATTAAATTTATTCATTTATTATATATAAAACTAGAATCAAGGACAAAAATATAATTGGTGAGATGAAACAGTAGTTTATCTCAATTTCAATTATCAGTGTTCTATGAGAGGGTATTTGTGTAATTTTGGTGCTTAATAGATGAACTTAAAAGACTAATTTAATCAGATTAAATTATTAAATTTTCTGTTGAAAAGATTATTTAATTGAAGAATGCATTTCTAAACCCTCTTTGGAATATGCCAAAGTTAAAGAACTAGGCTCACTCAATTTATGAGAAAAATATATATTAGACATAATCTATTAGAACTTGTAATTAAATATGTATATTAAAAGTCAGCAGCTGTTTGATTAATCTGAACCTCAACTAGATTAAGAGCGCAAGTTTAATTTAATTGAGCTTATTTTAATAGGCCCAAGTATTAAATTAGATTGGAAGAGGGTTATTTTAGTCTAGTGGGTTGAAGAATTAATTATATAATTTACTTAATTATTAGATGAGTTGAAAATTAATTAAATGTTAATTAAATTTGGCCCTATAAATCATTTAATGATTAATTGGGCTAACACTTGGGTAGGACATTCGTGTTATATAACCTTAGGCCCAACTATTATATAAAGTATAGCTTGCCACATTTTTAAGGAATAAAGACATAATATTCTCTATTAAACACAAGGCAAAATAAGATCAAAGTTTTAACGTTCTATAAGTTTTTTGAAAACCCTAGGCACATACACAAAAATCGGATAAGCCAAGTGATTAAAGGCCAAAGTGATAAAACGAGTAAGCCACTACTCTTCCATCTTAGACCTCTCAAACTTCACATAGAAGAGTTCTGCACACTCCATATGCCCACACATTGGTCTCAGAGCATTGACAGAAATACTTACGAAGCCTTAGTGGTTTAGAAAACCCCGAGATAATTAGATTATCGTTACTTTTTACTGATTATCTAGAAAAATTAACCAATAGATCCTCTTGCGAGAAGGTGTTCCGCACTTTGAACGATTCAAAAAGTCCTCCCAGGATTCAACAGATGTTTGGGATGGCAAGAGAAAGAAGAAAAAATTGGGTTCAATGGCTTCCATGGCTAAAGAAGCTAAGAAAAGAAGAAGAAGAAAGAGAGAACCTTTTTATTTTTATTAACTTTTATTTCAGATATTTTATATAAGTAAATCACATCGTTATCCTTTCTTTTAATGGCGTGATCGAAGAAAGATTAATGTCTAAGGTTCTTGTGATATTTTTGAGAAGGTGGGCGACCTTTTATTTTTCCCAAATATTGGGGGTTGGATGTGATTCCCCTTTCATTCATAAATCATCTGTTTTATATTTTATTAATTCAAGAACTTTCCTCAGGATCCATTTTACTGACACCATTTATTACCATTTTAGCTACTTTAGCAGCTTGGCCAATTACTTTAAATTTCCAATTATTCCATTTCCTGATGTTAGAAATACACAACGGTCAACCCTAATCCTAGGAGAAGTTGAATCCTTGCTGGCTCCTTGGAAGAGACATGTCTTAAACCAATATATGATGGGGGCAATATTTTCCTGATAGCATGTTGTCCTCTTCCCTGTTACTTACAAGATACTATCATTATCGCATAGACAATCAGACAAAATGTTGAAGAGGAAGGATAGGCAGTTGATTAGATCTAGTGTGGATCGGATAATCTTGAGCCAAATCTTGTTTTACTAGAATAAACAAGGATTCAAAACATGAGATAAGAAAATACTTGGAATTCTTCCATGAACGAAAAATGGTATAGAAAAAAGAATAGGTTAAACATAAATCAATATTTTAAAATAAGAAATAATAGCTAATAGATAGAAATATGGTCGGTATTGTCTATAATGATAGACAATTGAAAGAATTTCGGATTCTTTAGACAATTCAATCTTATGTCACCACAAAAAAAAAAAAAATCATCTTAGACTTAACTTGATTGAATTGATATTCAAAAGAAAAAAAGCATGGAGCTGAAATAACTCACTCAGCTAGCTCAGGCTTTAGCGGAGACCCGTCTGTTAGAATTGAGTGATAAGGCTGCATGATTCTCGAGATAAGTTTATGAGTGAAAAAAAAGGAAAAGGTAGGGGTAGTCAATGATAATTACTCATTAACCTTTATATTTTAATAAATTTATCATTTTACCCTTACTAACACGTATAAAAAATGACTTAATTTTTAAAGGACAATATTAAATTAAATGATCAAATTACCTTTAACACATATTAAAAGTACTTTTTATAGACAATATTAACACATATTGGTATTTATTTCAAGGGTAATTTGATCATTTAACTTACTATTATCCTTAAAAAATTAATTATTTTTTATATGTGTTAGTAAGGGTAAAATGGTAAATTTATTAGAATATGAAGGTCAATAGATGTTAACTAACAGAATTTTTAACTGGAGGACTTGAGAAAAGATTTTTTTAAAACTTAAGGATAAGAGAAGATAAAAATAACAAAAGTCCCATATGAGTGGAAAAAAAAAAGAAAAAGGTCAATGATAATTACTCATATTCTTATTAAATTTAATGAAGTATAATATTAATATTATATTTTAAAAGAATAATTTATAAAAAGTAGAGACTTAATAGAATACAATCTTGATTAAATTTTCTCTCTTTCTTTGAAATCTAAGTCTTGCAAACAATCGAACCCCATTTCTCTTTGGGTTCTCATTGACCCATCAAAGCCTATTTAGCGTTTTTAAGTCATTGATTTGAAAACGCATTCAGACTTGGAATGATTAAGGTTAAAATCTCTAGTTGTTGCTGATGTCGTTGCAATTAATCGTCAATAAACTTGTTGGAAGAAAGTGAGAGGACTATTCGAGTTAAATCAGGGAAATAAAAAAATTTTGGACTTAGAAAATAGAAGTGCGTATGATGCGAAAAAAAAAAAGGAATATGTAAAATTATACTCTTATATTAATTTTATTTAATTTAATAAAGACATCATGTTTTATGTCTTCAATAGTAATTTATTCTAAGAGCGATTTGATTTTTAATTTTTCATTTAAATTAGGTTTTAGAGTATAGGGGGATTCCGATTCCTTACTGAACCAAACAGGAGAAATGAATAACCATTTCGATTCCGATTCCACTCCATTCCGATTCCGATTCCGAAGTTCAAACCAAACGGACCCTTAAGTTAATTAGGTTTTATTTTACTTAATTGTAAATTTGTTATTATAACAAAAAAGTGGTGTGTTAATTGTTGAGGAACTGGGTATCCAACCTAAAAAACTAACTTATGGAGTGGAGAGACCAATCCTCTTTATAAACCTAAGATCTCATTTTACAACTATTCAATATGAGACAAATCAACAATCTCTCACTCATATGGATGGATGATGTGTGTATCATGGTCTATGCATCACCTCAAATCATCTGTGTCTCAAGCCTAAGTCCTTACAATGATAGTTCCTGGGTTTGACTCTAATACCACGGTTGAGGAATTAGTGTCCAACCTAAAAGACTAGCTTATTCGATGGAGGGGCAAATCCTCTTTATAAACCCCTTACAATTATTCGATGTGGAACAAATAAACATTAATCAAGAAGATGGGTGTAAATAGCCTCACTCTTTTTCAAAATGTTGCCACTGTTCAAAAGGTTTATTTTTCCTTTTTATTTTTAATAATTTGGTAAATGAAATTACCTCCCTCTTAAGTTTTTAGCTCTTTCCCCTAAAACTTCTATAAGGTGTACTCCCCATTTTATACTATTATCTAATATTGAATTTAAAATTTTATCGTTAATTTTATTACTAAAGCTAAATTAGGCAAATTAAAAACTATAGTGTGTTTGAGTACATTTCTTAAATATTTGGGAGAAAAGTACCCAAACTTCAAGGTGAACATTTTATTTTTGCAATATTTTATGAGAGATTTGCTTATACTTAAAATTAGAATTATATGTTGCTATAAATTAAATTAAACGTATCACACAATGGTGAAAGGTTGTATGGTTTGCTAAGTTTGTCATTTGCTAAAAGCTTAAGTTGGCTTAAACTGAATATTAAACCTCAATACATCCTTCATGTCCAAACTCTTATGTGCATTCGTAATATGGATTGAGCTTCACACGCCTTCACGGATTTTATAAGTGGGTCAAACAATAATTTATTATTATTTTTTAATCAAATGATAGGGAAGTGATTTGAATCTATAATTATTCGGTCAATATCGCTTTAATACGAACAATAAGTCTGTCACTTTTTTATATTTTTAGGTCAAGTGAAAAATTTAACGTATTGGACCATTGATTTAATGTATTACAATTCAATTATCTTGTTGTAAAAGCAATTATCTTGTTGTAAAAGCAATGTATATATACCTTCTGCATAAAAATTTGGAACCAAAAGAAAATCCAACCAGAAAGAACTAAAAACTTTGTTTTGTTTAATGGCAATGGGGTTTGATATACAATTAGATACAAACTGGCCTGCAACATGAGAAAAACTCCATGAAGCAGTACAGATGACGTCAATTATTAACAGTTTTTGTTTTTGTTCCCTTTTGCTATCCCTCAACACCATCATTATGCCTATTGGTTTCTGTATATTCAACAGTCTTTCACCAGGGATTGGGGAGTACCAGAATGAATACCGTCTTCCATAGCCCCATCCGCCCTCTTGTTAGCTAAAAAGTCTAGAGCTGTTACAACATCACTCATCAATGGCCGCGTCGCGGCTTCTTCTTGAAGACACATGGCTGCCACTGCAAGTGCTTGGTATAGACCCTTTACAGGGTAGTTCCCATCTAGCGTTGGATCAACCATTAATGTGAACTTCCTTCTGTCTTTGAATAGAGGTGTGGCCTGCAAAGTTGATTTTGTAATTAGTATTAAAAAAGGCCAGATACATATCAATCAAATATATTTTTGTGATCAAAGCATGATTGTTAGGAATTTTTGACATACCCAAGTAACTAAATTCTGTTCTTCTGTTGGTCTTGAATTATCGATGACTCTTCTTCCCGTGATTAACTCTAAAAATACAACTCCAAAGCTGTAAACATCGGATTTGCTTGTTAATTGGCCGGTTAATGCATATTCAGGTGCACAATAGCCATATGTGCCCATCACTCTGGTGGAGACATGAGTCTTATCCCCAGTTGGACCAAGCTTTGCAAGGCCAAAATCAGAGAGTTTCGGATTGAAGTCCGTATCCAATAACACATTTGATGCTTTGAAATCGCGGTATATCACTGGCGGATTCGCTGTTTCATGCAAATATTCGAGTCCTCTTGCTGCACCTTCAGCGATTTTCATCCTGGTATTCCAATCCAAAGGTTTTCTGGTTGGAGCCAAATCTGCGTAGCAAAGATTCACTAATCTTTCAATCAGTCCAACAAGATGCATTAATTGTTTGGTTTTCATAGTTGATAAAAGAATTGATTTTGGATATACCAAGAAGGTGATCCTCCAGGGAGCCACCAGCCATGTACTCGTAAACTAATATTCTTTGATCGCCATCAGCACAATATCCAACCAAATTGACAAGATTAGGATGGTGAAGAAGGCTTAACATCAAAACCTCTACAAGAAATTCTCTGTTTCCTTGAAATCCATTCCTGTCAAGTTGCTTAACAGCAACAACCTGAGTGCCATGAACAACACATGAAAATTACTAACTCCGGCACAAGAACAACTTAAACAAGAAAAATCAAAACGATTGAAGTAGTACTTGATTTGTTGTTTCAAGCCTTCCCTTGTAGACCCTCCCAAAACCTCCTTCGCCCAGCAGATTTTCAGGGTTGAAATTTGTTGTTGCCTCACAGAGCTCGCGGTAGCAGAAGATCTTAGAACTAATATTCCCTTTTCCGATTTTGCTTATTTCTTCATTTATGTATCTGTGCCTGCTGCTCTCTGCACAACAAGTATGATCAAATGTCTCTATAGACAATGACGGAAATTATCAAAATACTTTCAAAAGTTTAAGCCAGCTACAAAAAAATTAGTTTAAGTTACTGTTTGAAACCAGATGATGTGATATGTCAGTAGTCAGGAGTCATGGTATCCCTAAATTATGACCAATTGGAGCCCATAAATTGAAGAATTTCATCATGTTGCTAACTCCGTAAGAAAGACATGAAAATGATCTAGTTTGAAGGGTTAAAAAGGTTATACTTATTCATTTTTTTTTTTTGGGTTGGATTTCATTGTGTAGACAGGCATTCAAAATATATTTTTCCTGCTTATTTCTCCTGGTTTCAAAGCATATTCTAATTTCCAAGTCAGTGTTTGTCCCTTTTTTTTTCTTTAAGCAAATATCGTATGTGTTTTTGATCTTCATAGAACATGAGAACCAGTGAAAAGAAACCATATATCAAGATAATAAAAAATATAGAACCTTGAATCAATTTGAAACAATTTTTTTTTTTTTTTTTTAAAAGAGACTAACAATACCTTTAAGATAAAAATAAAAAAGAACCACTTTTAGAGCATGAGATGGAGATAAAAAATGTTGAATGAAATGAAGAAAGAATATGATCTTAATCTGAAATTCCACAGGCAGCTGTTACCAGTTTTAAAGGAGATGTTAGCAAATGAGCATGCAAAAGTTTTGGGGTCACGGTAATCTCTGACGGTGCTCCTCTTTATGGACTTTCTGGTAGCCCTTTCATCAGAAATGCAACATGAGAAGAAGCCCATCTCTATCCCTTTTCCACTTCAATCCAACCACCACCCAAGATTTTTCAAACATCAAATTCTTGAAGAGATAAAGTCTCACCCCAGTACTCCACTAACGTGCAAGTACTGATCTGATGAATTTCATGATCCAATTCAAGTTGTTGTTCGAAAATCGGAGCAATGGATCTGCTGAGCGATCAACAACCTTTGTGCGCCCCTTTCTGGTTGCTCCAGAGAAAACAGATTATCTTCCCGTGTAATCATCGTAGTGCTTCATCCATCTCTCCAATCCCCCCCATTGAGCTCGGATAGGAAAATGACTTGGTCAAATTTGCTAAATTAATATACAGACAGGTAAGTGCATTATCTTAATAAATACTTTTTTTTTTTCCTTAGAAAGATTTGTTCAGCTAAAATGGGGTTACACTTTGTGCAATTGTTTCTGTATATCTAATAATATCTTCCTTTATTTACTTCTAAACTTACCAGGTTATCATGCACCGACAAGCCAAGCCGAAAACTCCACCTCTTTGATATCCATGACCATATATGATTATTATGTTGTATCTCCTGAATTATAATTATTTTTTTACACTAGGCTCTAATATTGTCAAAGCAGAGAAGGAATTGTTTCTGATTGTTTTTCCAATTTCTTATTATTTCATTTGCATAAACGTAACGCAACATATGAAAAAAAAAAATCAAATCAAGATAACATTATTAAAATAAACTTCACTAGGTAAAGCTCTTGTAAACTATAGTCCCTTTTTTTCCTTTTTTTTTTTCCTCTTATCTTTATCAAAAATAGTAAACAACGAAAAATGCAGCTAAGTTAACCAGAATAATTGGT
This sequence comes from Bursera cuneata, assembly GCA_026212285.1. Lineage (NCBI taxonomy): Eukaryota > Viridiplantae > Streptophyta > Magnoliopsida > Sapindales > Burseraceae > Bursera > Bursera cuneata. The sequence goes on from JANLJB010003325.1 coordinate 22,260, forward strand.
TAGCTACTAATTAAACAAGATAATTGTTGATGCCAAAAATTAGCACCAATATCAAATAAGGGACACGTGTTCAAGTGATTCTTTGATAGAAAGAAATCACAAAAAGGGGTGTGTTATTGCCTTTTTTAAAATGATTAAAGATCACTAAAGTAATGTCTAAACCTAATGATTCAAGACAAAGATAAAAGATCCCGGAACAAGAAAATAATTGGAGGAAATAACTATGTTGCTCCTGAAGGGTGGATGACGGTGAAGTTTCTCTTCAGTTGAAGACGAATTTCGATTGGTTGAAGGTGAGAGGAAGTGTTTGGTTGGAGATGGGGTAGGGGTCCTCGATTGTCCATATTTACATCGGCATATTGGTTTAGAACGGAGATATCTCTATCTGCTTTTGAAGAGGAGACAACAAACTAGGTGAAGCAATAGAGGTTGCTATTCTGCAGTGGATGTGTTAGACAAGCTTTTCCTTCTCTCATTCCATGCACTAACTATTTCTGACAAAAAGTAATCATGTTGTGATGAATGAGATTGTGACAATCGCTTTAAGATTCTAGCCCTCGAACTCCTTCTTCTTCCTCCCTACAAGATATCACCAATTGGGGGATGGTTTTACTGGATAAGCCCCACTTGCAGAAGGAAGGTAAGGTCAGGGGGTGCTCCATGTTTCACAGGCAATAACCCTCTGATGATCAAGTCAGTGGGAGGCGTATATTAGGGTAAAACTAGTTGGAAAATGTTTGTGAACTAGACTACTAGTTGGATGAACTATGGGTAGTTTTCTTGAATTCTGATGAAGAAGTTGGCTTATGTAATGTAGGAGATCAATGGCGGAGAAATATGAAAGAGCTAGTTCCGGACAATGGAATACCAACTAGATGTAGTGGCATTCATAAGTGTCTAGTTGGGAGTATGAAACACACTTTTAGAGTGTTGGCCTTAGGTTGATAGTGGTGGACTGGATTCTTTTGAAGAAGACAAACAGGATGTAACGTTAAAAAGGATAATAACACTCAAAGGAATATTTAGTTGTAAGAATTCAACATACCTTGTTTTTTAGGTCATAATTACCTTTATATAGCTTTATCCAATGATGATGTAAGCCCTTTGATTTGTCTTTGTTGCAATATTGACATTCTCTCGATACCTAAATGGTGTTACACCTTCATACCAAACTAAACTTGGTTTCCATGTGATGCCCAACCAAAAGGACCTTCTGGGGCTGATTCATCGCTTTCCCTTTTCGTCGTGGGGGAACCGGTTCTTATGATAGGTTGTTGGTTATGATGATCCGTTGTCTCACTGTCAACGAATTATCCTTGGTTGGATTGTGCCAGGCCTTTTGGGTTTGGAGGGGTGTGGTGAAGAGGGTTGGATGGTGTTTTGGGTATTCCATATGGGAGCCACAAAATGTCATCCACAATAATTAATATAAAAAGTATTCTTTGAGCCACCTTTAAGAAGACCAAGACCAAAACACCCTCTCAATTAAGCTCAATGATAATTACATGTTTAAGCCCTACCTAAGTAATATATTTTGAAGTTGACCTTTAGAGACAAAAGCAAGGCAACGTTCAAAAGGTAAGTCAGAAGCATATCCATGAGGTTAAACTACAACTAATTACTTAACCAAGGTCTTATAACTGAACTAATTTTATCACTAAGCTGAGATTAAGTACTTAGTTGGAAACTAAATACTGAAATGAGAACTTAAG
>JANLJB010003327.1:0-10427 GCA_026212285.1 Bursera cuneata
AAGTGTAATTTCCTTTATTATATAAATCAAATGTGTACAATATACAACGTATATTTACATCGTGATGCTCTTGGGCACAGATAGTCTAACAAGATGAAGAAGAGTTTGAAGTCTGAGATGGGGGCGATGAAAGATTGCTTGCAACTAATCCAGATCGGATTAAGAAGAAAGATGAGGCAGACACTAAGGGATCTCGACAGGACAAAGGAAAACTCCGGGAAGATGAAAGGGGTGAGTTCGAAGGAAGATCAGGAAGATCTGAAACTAGAACTCATAGGAGGGAGCTCAAGCTAGAGTTGCTGGTGTTTACTGGGGAGGACCCCTTGGGATGGATTAGTCGTGCAGAAAGATATTTCTGGGTTAATCAGATTAAAGAATATGACTGAGTTTCTTCAGTTTTAGTCTGTCTGGAAGGGAAGGCTTTGCACTGGTTCCACTGGGCAGAGCAGAGGACGACCTTCCTCACTTGGTTGGATTTCAAGACCGCTCTCTTGGAGTGTTTTCAGTCGACTAGTTCGATCAGCATTTATGAGGCCTTTATGGCTCTAAAGCAGGAAGGGATTGTCATAGAATACTAAGAGAATTTTGAGCGTTTATCTTCCTCACTTAGGCGACTAGATGAAGAGGTGCTTACTGGTGTTTTTATCAATAGGTTGCGAGAAGATATCGAAGCAGAAATCAGAGTCCTTCAACCCACTACTCTCCCGGCTATTATTGCCTTAGCCCAACGTATTGAAGAAAAGATTTGGACCTTGGGCCACTTTGTTGAATGCAAAACTAAAAAAATGTTATCGGGTCGTACTGTATTTAACTCGACCTAACGAAGACCCGAAGTCAATAAAAGTCTGTCGACTTATATGATGTCTAGATTTTCTGAGACCAACCGCGCGCTCGGTTCTTCGGTGCATGGCGGATACAACGATCGGCCAATCTAAGTTAAGGAACCGACGACCAGAGCTCAGTGCACCAATTATCAGTGTCCGTCGCCTCGAGAGAAACAAGAGCACCAGGAGAAGGGGCTCTATTTTTGGTTTGAGGAGAACTATTCTCCAGGCCATCGATGCAAAAATCAGCAACTATATCTCCTGGTGGTGGAAGAGCTGTATGACGGCAAAGACGTTGCAGAGCCGATAGAGATTCCGGTGCTGTCTGACTTCTCCATTATTCTCCAAAATGATGACACCAAAATTCTGGAGCTCTCATCTCATTCGGTCATCGAGATTTCTAATCCTAATACAGTGAAATTGGTTGGTTATATAGTGTCTCAACGGGTAATCATACTTATTGACTGTGGAGCTTCTCATAGTTTCATCGCAGCTGGAGTGGTGGATCGATTGGGACTTTCTGTCGACCGTAATGCTCAGTTTGGGGTCAAGGTTGGTGATAGGTTTTGCCGTAAGGGAGGTGGAGTTTGCCGATCATTGCTTGTACAGTTACAAGGAATTGAAATAGTGGAGGATTTTTATATTTTTCCCTTAGAAGGAACTGATTTGATTTTGGGATTAACTTGGCTGTGTGAACAAGGTGAGATAGTTATAGATTTTAAGGCCTTAACCTTAAAATTGACCTGGCAGGGACAAAAAATTCTTCTTAGAGGTGATCCTTCTCTGGAACGGACGGATGGTTCTATCAAAAGTGTGATGAAAGCTGTCCGACAAGGTGGTCAAGGGGTGATGGTTGAGTTGAACAAACTGGATTTAGAGGATGATTTTTCTTCTTCGGAGCCTGATGTGCCACCATTAGTGGCTGACTTGCTTCAACAGTTTACCGCTGTTTTGTCGAGCCAATGGGACTTCCGGAACATAGACCCCATGATTATGCTATTCCCTTTAAAGATAAAGCAGCGCCACCTAACATCAGACCTTATCGATATCCTCATTTTCAGAAGACTGAAATTGAAAATTTAATTTCTGAAATGTTAAGAGATGGCATTATTTGACCCAGCAACAGCCTTTCTCCAGCCCAGTTTTGTCGGTCAATGAAAAGGATGGCAGTTGGAACCTAAATAGCTCTTTCTCCAGCCCTTTTTCCTTTCTTTTTAAAGATCATGCAATCTAGTAATTAAATCTAGGTTTATCAAAACGGGTATAAAACTATTAAATTTTATACTCATAGTGCTTGGGAATCAATCTTGGGAAGTATCTTAATTCTTCGATAACGTTCTGGGCAAGTTTAGGAAAATGTCTAGAAGACTCAAATGAAGCACTTTGGGTTGGAATTAGAGGTTGTTGAAGAAGGACAGATTGCTCGTGGTGTTGTCTTCTATTCACTGGTAGCCTCAACGGTGGTCATCGGAAAGTCGCCGGAGCAATCGTTGGAAAATTTGACGGTGGTGAAACAGTGAACCGAATAGTTTACTTAATAGATATCACATGCTGATTCCAATGGTGGTGGTGGTTTTGTCTAATTCCTTCTAGATTTTTTTTTGTAGATATGAGTTTAAAAGTACGAAAACATAAACTTTCCGGTGTGATTCCGATAAATCCGGTAGTTTGCTTGCGACTTGGTTGGTAGTTTTGAGATCGTGGAGAGATGCTCTTTGCAACGATATAATTTTTGTTATAAAAGGATGGTTGGATCAAAAGATGATATTTGAAAAAGAGAGAGGATTGATGTAGAGAGAGAAATATTTTTCAAGAGTGGCTAGAGTTTCTCACATTAGGCATTTATATTCATTGATAAATTTTCTACTTAGTCCATTTATATTTGTCTTATACTTCTAATGAGTCACTCCTATTTTATTTTATAACTAATTAACCCCTAATTTAAATATTCAAATGTTACATTTTTTTTAACACCCGCTAAGGTGTGGCCAAATAAAATTTAATCTCTTATGTTTCAAAAAATACATCATAACAACCCTATTGTTAACTACTATTATCAAAAATACTTCTGACCGTGGTCGACCCTTGTTTACTTGTTTAGATTACTGTTTTGCCCCTCACGAGTCAATTAATGAAAACAAAAATTTATAATATTTGAAGTTAGAATAATAATAAAATATGGGATAATATCACAAACCACCCTTAGAGTTTGGCGTCACAACAAGGTAACATGATTTTGGATTTAACTTCAATACTTAGGTTTGGGTATTTTTCATTCAGCCCCAATTAACAAATTCCGTTTGGTTTCAGACTCAAGAGGAGGGACAGAACAGGAATTTCATGCAATAACTCTTACTTTTTACAATCGAAAGCAATCTAAATAACCGTAAGGACCATCCCCACGACCATGCTTTCTAAATTTAGCAACAAAGGAAATTTAGACCAGCCATCCTCACGGCCATCCAACCGCCGATTAGATTAAAAAAAAAAAAAAACTAATGACCATCACCACAACTTGTGAGACAAGCATCCTTAAAACCGAAAACAAGCCAGCAAAATCCACGCACACGCATCACCCCAATCCAGCGACACCCACTAGCCATTCAATGTGGCAAACGCCTCCAGCGTTAAACCTCAAACAAAACCCAACCCGGCAACACCACCACAATCTAGAAGACGGTCTAAGACAATCACATTGCCACGCACAACCTTATCAACAATGTTATGCACCATCAAAGTAGAAGAAAACCAAGATTTTTCCCATTTGCTAAGCTTGGTGGGCAGGTCTCAAAGAAGACTTTTCAATGTAACTTCGCAATTTCCCCCTTTCCTCACCACCCTAAGCTTTGATTGGATATGACTTGCTAATTGCCAGAGCAGGCTGCCTCCAGGATTTGGTGCGGCCAAGATAACGAAGCTTTCCTAGAGTGACAGGATTTGGGTAACCGATTTGGATGAACACCCTCATGACAATGAGTGTGAAAGATGGGGTCACCCTCAGTCTAATCAATTTTACTTTTAAAGAACATCATGTTTTAATAAATATGGTAGACCTCTCGATATAATGAATCTTTAAAACTTTCAATTTGGTTTGGTTTTCTCTTTTAATTTATTTATTTATTTTTATTTCTAATAAATATTAAAATATAAGAGAATTTTTAAAAAATATTCAAAATTATAGGAAAAATATTTTAAAAAATTTAGATATCATAATCAATTATTAATAAACCTTTTTAGATTTTGTTAATGATATTTTCTAAATTTTTGTCAAATTATTAAAAGATATATAGAGGACAAGTTTAAAATTTTAATCATACTAATCAAGGTTTGAAGGTGGTCAACTTATAATTTAAAAACTATGGGCAGGTAATTAAAATGAAACAGTAATATTACTCTTTGCGGACAGCACAATTCTCTTTCCTTTTTGAAGACCTTTGGCATTGTTCAGTGGACTTCTAGAGTCTTATAAAGCCGAACATTTGTAGATTTGACAAACGATTCCAAACATATAGACTTTTAGAGTATTGTTATTTGTATTTTCATTTTCTATGGGTTATGTCATCAGTTGGAAGGCGACTATACGGTTAATTATTGCTATTTGGTAGCGAAGTTTGCATGGTAAGCATATTTGGAAACACTATGAAAAATTCTGATAAACATAACTTGGAAAGTTATTACCAAGTTCAATTGAAAAATACAAGACAACATAATGAATAGGCCGAATTATCATTGGACATGGAATTGAGTGATGGGGCATTTTCGTCGACTACCCGTGCGGTTCCATTTTACAGCCCAAGCAAAAAGGCCTCATTGAAGTTTTGTTCTTATTCTATATGCATTTTTAGCTAACAATTTTTATTTATTTATTTTGATTTCGGTTAAATATGATTTTTTTTAAGAAAACTTTGTTACGAAAAGTAGAGGAGAAAGAAGTTTTTGGTGATAATTTGAAAATAATTTTGGGTTTAACTTGCAGATAAAAATAGTGTTTCATTTTAGTGAAACCTGTTGTATAAAAAATTCGACCTAAAAATATTTCAAGTTTCCACGGGATTTCTGAAGTTGTAGTTAAATAAATATTGAAAATTAATCTATTTAATTTCCTTGGTTATATGAGTGAGTGAAAATTTGCAGATAAATTGACGTTTTACAGTAATTTCATCAAAAATCCATGACAGAATAGAAGGGCGTCGGAGATAAAAACTGTAAGAGGTTTACTACTTGCTGTAAATATATACAATCAACAAGAAAACGATTATTGATAAAAACAAATCATCTCTAACATTAGAAATTTCATGGATATACATATATACAATAATAAATATCTAGCGATTTAACGTTAATTTTAATAAGAAAAATAATCTTTGAGATTCGCAAAGTATCCGAATTATTAGCAACTACTCTGATCCGTTTGATCTTGGTTTCAGTTTCTCTAAACAAAATTCACGAAAGAATTTTAATTAATTTCATAATGAAGTTAATCTAAGTAAATGGCCTGATACTCGAAAATTCAATAAATCAAGCAAAAGAATAAAAAACCCTTCTTTAAAATGCAAGCGTGAATCTTTACATATGAAAAGAGTACACATGTTGACGTTCATATTCACCACAATTCACAGAGAAAAACCTTAACTATATTGCGTTGATCTCTTTGGTAGGAGAAGGTGGCAACCGAGAAGAAAAGCTCCTCGAGGGATATTCATCAGAGTCTCTATCATCGCAACCTTCATCAAAATTTAGGGCATAACTCATTGGATCATATCTGAACTCTGCAGAGGAGGAGTGTCTTCTCCTATGCCTTGTTCCGCCTCCGCTGCCGCCCCCGATATGAGAAATGAAGTGACGACACTTGTCTTTGAGTTCGTGATGATGATGATGATGGGGTCGTGTTGCCTTGTCCGATGTGTTGGAGGAAGTTCGGAGGATTTTAGGTTTGGTATCGGGAGAGAGGGTATCATGTTGTTGGTTAGGTTCTTTGTGTATGAAGCACGAGGGGGTGAGAGAGAGAGAGAATTTGAGTTTCTGCTTTAAAGATGATGGAGATATTGGCTCTTCTTGGTCCATGATCACGTATGAAGAAAGAAAGAAAGAAAGTTTATGTATAATTAAGAGAGACAAATGTATGGCAATGGTGAATGGATGGATTTGTGTTTGTGTATGAACATTTTATAGTTAACGAGAGGAAGAAGAGATTGAAGGGGTTGCGGAGAATGTGGAGGAGATGGAGGTTGAGAGTCAAAGATGTGGGAGAGAGAGCGGATTCGAGGGGATGTTGTGAGTTTATTTTTGGTAATTTTGATTATGAAAAGATGCGTAATTTTTTGTTTTTTTTTTCAAATATTTATGCAATGTATATCCTGGCTAGCACATGCTATTATGATTCATGTGTCTTTTTAACGTCAATATAGAGTGTAATTATGTAAAAGTTTACTAATTAAAAAAATATTAAGATAGAAAAATACTTTGAACATCGTAGTTCTTAATGCACCGATGAATGAGATTTGACAGATAAATTATTACTTTGCACGCTCTTCACAATACCAAAGAGACCTGCGAATCCAATTATGATAAGAATATCATTTCATATTGTCTGTATTAGTTTTTTACAAGATAGAAGATAAAAAGTTATATAATCCAATTCCCATCCTCAAGCTTTGGATTCACTATTTCCACTTTTATACCCAAACCATGCCTATTACTCGTGTATGGTCATTGCATTAATTCATTAAACAAATAAGGGGTGGATCCAAATGGGTCAAGTGATCCCACTTGACTTTTATTTTTTTTCAATTCTACCCCATAACAAATTCAAATAACAAAATTATAATAAACTAAATTAATAAAAAAAATTTACTTTCTCTAATAATATCTTTCTCCCATTTTTCCCCATTCCTAACCTTTTTGCCCGACGTACCCCACTCTATCTCTCCAATCCCTATTTTTCTCTTCCCCAACCCCAGCCTCAGAGTGCCCCATCGCTTCAGGGTCTAGCACATTGGCACCCCGAAGCGATGTCTTTGGATGGATATGCACCGGCATGGATCTAATTCATGCCCTGGTGTGAAGTCCATGGAATATCTATGCCTCGAAGTGATCAAATTGGTGCCCCAACTCAAACTCTTTGGAATTCCAGTGCTCAAGTGTGGAATAGTTTCCAGCAATTCTAAATCTCTATCTCTCCATTTTTGCAATCAACCATTGATTGACATCCGTACCTCCATTCTCTCATGTGAATCTATTATCGGTACATTATCAGTGTTTGACTTATTAGGCTTTTAGATATGTTGGCAATAAATCTATTCTTATACCATCCAATTACACCCATAAAATGGCATGTACCTTTATCGATTTATAGCACATGGTTGGCTTCTAGCAAAGCATCGTGCCTACCCAATTCTTTGAAAAGATCCGGAAACCCTATAACCTATTTAGGCATAGTTCCGTGCAATTTGATCAAACGTCAAATGCCACATATGATGTCTAAGGCTGGAATATGCGTACCCCAATAACGACGTACATGTCAGATTCTTTTCATGATTGATTCTCTTATCGACCAGTGACTTAGAGCCACTCTAATCACTCTCATGCTAGCTAGCCTTGAGCAATCATCGTCGAATCTTATATGACATTATCTCCTTTTACTTGGAGTGATAAACCCTATCTTGACATTATACCTACTCCTAATTCTTAAAAAGTGTATACAATCACAAGCGCATGTCAAACCCTTTAAAGGTTCCAAACACAAGTGCCAAAGCACGTCCATCTCTATATGAGATAAGCATGTAAGTCTCAGGTCAAAAGATAACATGCACCTACCAATGTACCTCCCATAGACACTTAGGTAAACTACTAATGAGACTCCATGCGAGTCGAGTCAAATGAATTTGTTCTTGTTCTAAATAGCTAACAGTGTTTCACTATACACTTGCATAAGTATCTAATACTTAAATACATGAGAATCATATTATTATACTCAAATAATCAGTACAAGTATAATACTAGTCTATCCGTATTGAGAATGTCTTGACTTGGTAGTACTTCGATCAGAGATGGTCTAATGATAATTTTTTATAAGATTTGATATCTGTCTGACATCTATATCAACATAATATTATCATAAGGACTTTTATCATATAACACAAATATGTAATCCAATTAAAAATAATGATAAAAGAGCAATTTTATTTTATTAATATACATCAAATGTACAATATAATTGCCTCTAGGGCACGTGCACTAACATTTTGTGCAACAAGATAAATTATCATACGAACAATGTCAAGTTTAGCAACAAGTGTAAAAACTTCAAAATAATCAATACCTCGCTTTTGCTTGTAAACCTTAACTACTAACCTTGCCTTGAAGCACTCCACCTCTCTACTTAGCTTGTATTTAGTTTTGTACACCCGCTTGACACCAATTGGCTTCTTACCACTCAAAAGATTAGTGAGCTATTAAGTATTATTTTTCTTAATGGAATGAATTTCTTCATCCATTACTCTAAGTTAACAATCACTCTGAACAACTTCCTTATATTTTACAGGATCAAAATCAGCAAACAATGCAAAATTTATTATGTCTTCATCACTTGGATAATTTTCATCATCCATACTTGCAAGCATGCAGGCATGACACACTTAAATTGAGGCCGACTAGAAGATTCTGTTGGATATGGAGATTTTTTAGGTTCAGATGAACCACTGATAGGCTGCACATTAGAGTCTTCAATCTCTTTATCTTCATCAATAATTATATCTAATGTGTTTTCTTTCTCATTAATGCAAATACAAACACCATGTTCATCAAAAGTAACATCATGACTAATAATCACCTTTCCAATTGCTGGATTATATAGCCTATATGCTTTTGTCACCTAACTATAGCCCATAAAAACAATTTTTTTTCCTTATCATCAAGTTTCTTTCCCAAAGGATTTGACACATAGGCATATGCAATACAACCAAACACCCTCGAGTAACTAATATTGGGTTTTTTATGAGTCCAAGCCTCTTGAGGTGTTTTCTCAAAACACTTTTTGTAGGCACCTACCGAGTACATGGATAGCACAAGAAACAACATTTGTTCAAAAACTTTTGGGCAATTTTTCAAATGCAACATGCATCTCATCATATCCATCACCGCTCTATTTTTCCGTTCCGTCACTCCATTTTGCAAGGGAGTATATCTAGTAGTCAATTGATGCTAAATACCATTTTTCTTAAGAAAAGTATCGTATAAAATTTTAATTGAATGCCCACTTTGTTTCTCAAAATAGGCTTTAAAATTTTTTAAAATATCATAGGCATTAGATTTTTACTTCAAAAAATAAACCCAAGTTTTTCTACTGAATTCATCATGAAACTAATAAAATATACATGCAACCTACATTTGAGGTAACCTCCATTTAACATAGGTATGAATGAACCAATTCTTTTGGCATCTTGGCTCTCCATGATCTCCCTGCAAGAAATGAATCTCTATGCTTCTTTCCCAAAATACACAACTCACAAACTTCATTTGTGGAGTTAATAAAAGGAAGCCATGAACTGTTTTCTTAGCAGCAAGTAATTTCAAACTCACAAATTCAAGTGCCCAAAAACGTTAATGCCATAACCAATTTTCATCGTCAATAATTGAACTAAAGCAATGTAAATTTCTAAAAAAAATATTTAATGGAAACAAACAGTTATGAGTCATTTTTACCTTCGTTATTAGCCCTTTGTGTTTATCATTAATGGTTTAAAATCCATTGAAAATTCGCATATCGTACTCTTTCTCTGACAACTGCCCCATGATTAAAAATTTTTGATGAAGACTTGGAACATAAAGCACATTTGAGATAAAATTCACAAAGCTACCTTTCAACTTGATGGAGATTTTGCCTTTTCCTCTACCATGCTTGACACCGGCCGGCAATAAAGTTTTTGTATTATCTCCACTGTTCTCAGTAACATTGGCATGAAACTTTTTCCCATATGATCTTTTAGATTTGTATTCAGATTGGTAATGGCCAAATTTTTTATAATTAAAGCACTGAATATGACTTGTTACCTTTTTTATTGTTGGGGCCCGATTTAAATTTTTTTCGGCCTTTATTCTGAGCTCCTTGATGTTTTTTATTCGAATCATAATTACTCTAAGATGCTTCTAACCCTCTCTGCAAATTTAATTGACTTTATAATGCTTCTCCAATCTCAACCTTTGCCTTATCATCTAGACGTTGTTCATAGGCTTGAAGAGATCCCCTTAATTCCTTTAACATGATAGTGCTCAGGTCTTTAGATTCTTCAATCGCCATCACTTTATATTCATTATTTGATGTCAATGTTCAAAGAATTTTTTCAATAATCTGAAGATCTCTGATTTCCTCTCCATTAGTCTTCATTTGATTACCTAAAGNCTAATATCTGCAAAAAATAATCATAAATTCTTTCTGATTTCTCCATCTAAATCAACTCAAATTGTCTTCACAATGTCTACAATCGCAATTTCTTTACTTTATCTGTGCCTTTGTAAATATTTTTCAACATGTCCCACGCCCCTTTTGCGATTGCTGCATGTGCAATCTTCTTATAAATAGGTTGTTCGATAAATTGAATTATT
>JANLJB010003328.1:0-11678 GCA_026212285.1 Bursera cuneata
AGTCTGAACCATTGGTTTACTTTCACGAAAGCTATTATTGGAGAATCGATTCTCAAGATTTTTATGATCTTGTTACGTCATATCTCATAATTTTTTATTCGTTATCATGTGTGCGAGCTTCGGGATAAATAGAGATGCTTATCAATCGATAATTAATAGATAATATCTGTTTCCAACCTTTCTTTGCAACTTTCTCTCGTCGTCTGCTTGATATTCTCATTTCCCGCTTTTGTTATAAATTTTATGTACCGTCTTGATTTTAATCTTATAAATTTATATTAGATTATTTTATAAATTAAAATAAAAAATAAAAAATTCATATATTAATTCAATTATCTATATTATAGACTTAAAATTATTTGAATAATATTATCTTATTTTTTATTTTTTTATTATTATAATAATAAATATCATCCCATTTAAGGAAAATGCGAAAATAATTTTTTTGGGAAAAATAAAAATTATTTGTATATTTGAACAATTACAAAAATAAAGATAACTAATTATACGTTTGGCAAGGAGTATTTGAATAAAGACAAATGCAATCATCAAACTAGTAGTACTACATATATAAAATTTACCATGCTGCTGGAGGAGGTGTTGATTAATGTATCATCATGCTGTCTCTAAACGAATTATTTAATAAATAAATATTTGATCAAAGTCTTGATGATACAAAGATCGGCTTTACAAAATAAATAAATAAAAAAATTGAAATTTGACAAAAATATTATAAAGAATTCCCCAGTCAGAAAATTAAAGTAGATCTACAACAAATACGAAAAAGCAAAAGAATAAGAAAAATTAATAAACAATGCAGGCGAAGTCACCAGCCACTACTACCATGAAACCAGCTCACTCTCCGATGTTAGTCAACCTAAGCACCACAGCCAGTGCCATGGAACCACCTCATCAACGTTGGTCCACTCGCTCTTCAACTTTCCAAACACAAAAGATTCAAACTTGAGCGTAATAAGAGAAAGAAAGCATCTGAAAGTGAAAGGAGAAGAGAGATCAGAGAAGAAAGAGAACGAGGGTAAAGTGAAATAGAGAAGGAAGAATAAGAATAAGAATATGAATTGTCAACCATCCTTTCTACGGTGTTGAATAGTGGAGACCGATCAGTATCACTATCTCTTCTTAGCTGGCCTTTCCAACTGTTCGAGTGGCCAAAAAAAAATAGAGAGAGAGAGAGAGAAATCAAGCATCAGAAGATGCACAGTATGTTGATGATGATAATAAACGTTAAAAAAAGAGAATATAAGAACAAAAGCTTCCAAGCTGGAGCAACAGGGTTTGAGTTTCACCTGCTCGGCAACCTCCAGTACTGCCCAAACGAAGGTGTATGAAGGAACGTAACAGATCTTCTAAACCTGTATGAGAAGTCATATATCTGCCGATGCAGCATCATCAAGATTCCTATTTGAAAAGAACTTTTCGAGCAATGATCAGCCGACCCACTCAATGAAGCCCTTTACAAAGCATTGAATCTTGATAATGCAGCATCTGCGAATACTGACTGAAAATGGGTGCTCCTCATCAGATATTCTTCTTCCCCTGCTATTTTAAATCAACTTATAAGAAGATTGGACCTCCCATTTTATAGAAAACAAATTCTTTGATTAAGATTTTAGGTTTCTTAATTTGGAAAAAAAAATATTTGATTAGTTTTGTTCTTTTTTGAATTTTTTTTAAAATAAATTAGATTTATTAGGATTAAATTTTTTAGTTCAAATAAAAAGAGTTTAACTTTCATTTATTTTCTACTTTACCAAGTCTCTCAGTTAAGATGAACTGTATGGGTTTTCTTATAATTTAAGAACCCTCCGGGAGTTTCTTGTGATTTCATCCTTTTGTCTTTATTACGTTCAACGTTCAACATAATTGAGAATCTGGAGAAGCAGGCAGCCTTTAGAAAAGGCTACTCCACTTCAACACATCACATGTTAAATGTACGGCAAAGTTGTATATAAAATAAAATGCAATAATAATACTTTTACAAATTTTTAGAACGTGACAAAATACTTTTTATTATAACTTATAAACTTGTAGTTATCGAATTTGTAAATCAGCAAAAGATTCATGTGAAAAAATTGGACAGGAGAAAGGAGGAAAAAATAGCATCCGAGACAAAGCTGGGAAAACTTTACAGAGACCTCACGCTCAGGTATAAAATCTCCAAGACCCTCAGCCTAATTCTTAACCGAGGCCCTGGTAACCGATAATGACTGTCAGGAATACTCACGAGCCTAAGTTAAAACTGAGACGTGAAAGATGATGACGGTTGTTTAGTTAATGTGTTAATTTGAGTATATATCTACATCAACAAAGGAAAAATCATAATTCTAATTTAAGCATAGGAGAGTCTTTGCGTAGGAAAAATTTTCTGGACCTAAAGAAAAATTAGAAGGTCTCCAAAAGAAGAAATCATTGTTGGGTGCCCAGTCAATCAACCTATCATTTCTCCACCAATTTTAGCATAGACATGGTTGTATGAGAGCTTAAAAGTGGTAATGGCGGTGCATGGCTGGGATGACCATGCCCTCAAATTGAGGTCGACAGTATTGATAAACGATGTTGTCAATCACCCGTAAAAGGAAATTTATGAAAGAAATATCAGCAAAAGGCACGTGTGTTGGGCAAGGAGAGGAGAGGACCACGAAAATTTTAGGTACTCGGTGATTGTGATTTCAGTGGTAGGCAGGATAATTATATGAACCTAAATGCTATGTGAATCCATGTGCACTATCTCAATCCAGTTGCAACAACTTTGGCTTAAAAAACCAACCAGTTCTTTATTGTTTTTAGTTTTGTTTCAACCGAAGAGAAGGCAACTTGATGCGAAAGGCTCCACATGGACATGGGTATAGACCAAGATGGGGAGTTTCAGGCTGGGTTAGGTGAGTTTTGGAAGGTAAATTCTTGCTCAGAAATTGTGATGTCTTTGGATGAGACTCCAGTTTCCGGGTCATGCTCAGTTGGAGAACCTCTTAGACAACTCAGCCATCCTTGTAAACTCGTATAAAATATTGAAGCAAAAAGATCACAAACTTTTAGTGTCTTGATTTAGGGCAATATCTTTAATTTTTGTTCTTTTTATTTATTTATTTAATACTTATTAAGTAAAGTCTTCACAACTTTTGGCTAAAATTTCAAGAAATGCCCTAAAAATTATCCCATTAAGTTAATTTTCTCTACTTGTCAATTGTGAAGCTTCTATATACATGATATTGCATTGTCTTTAGTGGTAAAAATTTTCAAATTTTTACCACTAAAAATAAAAATGAAGAAGAAAGAGAAAGGAGAAGAGAGTTCAATCTTCTTTCTGCAAAAAAAAAATAAAAGATAAGAAAGGGGATATGGTACAAGTAGAAAAAGAAAAAAAATTTATAATAATATTAACAGGAAATGTCAAATTTGCCCTTGTACCATTAGTTTTTAAAATTTTATGTTATTTAAAACATACTATTAATTAATGATCAAATATTCAATTTCAGAGGAAAGTCTTCTTTCCAGATTTTAAATTAATTTGTAAGATTATATCTAGAAATTAATTTTTAAAATATTTTAATCAAAACATATTTTGACCAAATTACTTATATCGGAATTAATTATTAAAGAAAATGAATGAGTTTTATATCTATCCTCAAATATTACTAAAGATGTTCTAAAATATCACATAAGGAAACAATTTCTTAATTGAGTTGGGCAAATGAGAGGGAATGCAACGAAATTGTAAAATTTTATTTAATGTTTTTCTTAATTGAGTTCAGCTAAAATGTTCATTTATATTTTGTGTAACAACAATGGCACATTGAACTGTGATTGGTACGAGATAGCCAATTACAGATCGACAACGCTATCCACTTTTCTTCTCCTATCCGACAAAATCTGTAACTTTGACCCTGCAGAAAGTGACTAGATCGGGATTTTTAACTCACACTCTATAATTTCTGTGCAAGACAGTCTTAGTATAAGCATCTGAACCCACCTGTGCTTTCACTTCAAGCCAGAAGAAGAAAAAATAAATAAAATCAGATTGTACTTTGTCATCTTTGGACAAGAAATTAAACTACAAGAAGATAATAATAATAAAAAATTAAACGAATAAAATTTGATGACAATAATTTAAGCTTCATCAAACATGAGAATGTGATGTTTGAAGATCAATTTAATTTAACTTGAAGACTAAGTAGATATGTTCATCCCAAAATTTAAGCTTCCCTAAATTATTTTTAATTTATCTTATTGAAATTGATAGCCATGTTCACATTTACACACACTAGAATTTTCTTTGTGTTTGCTGATTATATTTACTTCCCAACGGTATTTGTTTTTTCCATTTTTGCTTTTTGTTAATTAGCACCGTATTTACTTGAATTTGTTTCGAAATCTCCATTTGTTGGATGAGTGAGTTTCCACATTTCACAAGAATGTTTGTTACTTTTATCCTTTCTAATCATACAAATTCTCGAAAAGAAGTTTTACGAGTTGCAAGATCAGCTCCTTATTAATACATCGTATCTTTGATTAGCTAATTAATTATAAAGGAGTTCAATCCATCATAAGGGTTAATTATTTTGGACTTCTACAAGAATCAATCGGATGTAGTACTGGTGATCGTGTATGGTTAGTGAGGAAAGTAACTTGAAGAACGTCAAGTGGAGGAGGAGTGACTGAATGAGTAGCGAGGAGCATATGAATCAATGGAAAAGAATACAATAAGAAGGGTATTGTTTTGATCGCAATTCTATGGACAATCTTCTCTATTGACTCAAGATAAATTTCATCAACAAGGATAATCAATAAACTGTCCAGTCTGCAATAATAATAAAAAGAAAAAGAAAAAATCTAGTATTGCACAAAACTCATTGGCATGGCAGTTCTGTTTAACTTGCATAAATTATTTAGTCCATTAAGGTGATCACTGTCTGCCATCCATATATGGTAGCAACTGCAAGCTATATATATGTAGCTTCAGAATTTAGTGTGGTTGCTCACTTTCCAAGTAATAGTGACTTTGATGGAAGTCAATGGCAGATCTACTTGGTGCTGGTTGCATGGCCCCTACAAATTCACAATTTTTTTTACAAAAAATTTTAACCAAACATAGCTTATTTTCTCTATTGGCCTACCGTAAGTAAGTGTCCATAATCTATACATAGACATAATGCAATTTGAAAGGTAATAAACAACCAAAACTACAATCAGCTAGTCAACACAAAAACATATATAAACATATATGTTACTCCTAGTAGTACCTACAGTGCGTAAATATATAGCATATTAACTGGTAAACACAAAAACATTGAGCTACATTTGGATCTGTATTTACATACTCTTTAATTGAATCTGTAAAGTGATCTTCGAATTAGTGCAAAAAGTCTGATCTTCAAGCTGCTAACCTTCAATTATCTAGTTTTCAGATACAAACATTAGTAAGTAGATAAATGGGAAAGAAAGTAATCATCGCAAGACAATGCAAAGTTTTAAGTCAAACAGAAAATATATGGCTAGAGCAAACTTATATATTTCTGTCTATTTTGTCAACATCTGTGGACTAGTTATTATGAGTTGTTGCATCCAACTTAGAACTTCTAGCCAGCGAAGATAGTTAATTTTTTAGTCATATATATGCTTGTTTCAAAGTTAGAATATTAATATCGATGTCAATGATATATATATATATATATCAACAAATACGATAACGTTACTTTTGGTTTGAGAGAAATTCGCAATGCTATTTATAGAACGTGATGGATATATCATGTTATTTGCACACTCATTGATCTAATAAAACTATCAATATATATCTGCATAACTGCATTCATATATTTTCTTTTTTCTCAACTAATATCAACATGATTGGTTTACTATGAAGCAGACCATAGAAATTTAATTAGCAAATGCTTCTTCAGAAATCCTAATGGATGAGAAAATTACCATATGATTATATTTATTTATCAAAATTAACTTGGAGCTAGCAAATTGTTCTTCTACAAGTAACCAGTGAAACCACTCATCACACTCGCATTCCTAGATGAGACCCATCAAGCTTCTCCATCTTCTTTCTCTGCTTTTAGGGTTAGCATCTGAGTTTGTTTGGCACCCATGGACATCATCACACACAGATGGACTAATTTCCCCGGCCACCTTCTCCCTTTAATCACTAAACACCTAGAAAACCGCACCGAGATACTCTCAGTTCGTGCTGTTTGTACCTCATTTTTCTCCTCTGCACCGCTTCCTCCCAAACCCATTTCTCCGTACGAAGAGCTGAAAATTCCCATCGCTGGTGGCCCCATCCCTTTCTCTACCCCTAATCCTAACCTTCACAGTATCAAGAAACTTTTGCTGACCGACTCCACCATTTACGCTATTCAACCTCTAAATAAAATCTCCAATGCCCACCAGACCACCAAATCATGGTTCATCAAAGTCGAAGAGGCCAAGTCAGGTAAAGTTCATGTTCAGGATCCCTTTTATGGAATCACTTTGAGCGACTTGTCGGAAAAGTTACCCAAGTCTTTGAACTTGTTGGACTACCGCGTGACGGAAGTAAGCAACGTCTACGGCATGAAAAGAGCTCCTGTCGTTGGAGATCAGTGCAAGGATTTGGACAATTTTCAATATCCTTTCTTCAGAAAAGTGGTTGTTTCTTCTGGTCTCGAAGAGACCAAGGATCGGTTCACGGTTATGGCTGTGCATAATCAAGGGATGTTGGATGAGCGGAGAAAGGGAGACGAGGATTGGACTAAAATTGATGTTAGTCAAGATATTTCTTTCGAAGATGTAATATTTCATCATGGAAAATTCTATGCTTTGACTTCCAAGGGTGTTTCATGACTATAGATTCTGTGTCTTTGAATCTTACTGGGGTTTCTGCTCCAACAGGTCACAGTGATTATAAATACTTGGTGAAGTCGTCTAAGGACTTGAATTTGGTCGAAAAGTACTTTTTAGACTACCCCTTCGAATTCGGTTATGAATATGATGACTCTCTTCACTATGATAATAATAACCGAGTTCGTTTGAATGTTTTTAAGCTTGATATGGAGAATGGTCGATGGCTTAGGGTGAAGAAGGGGTTTGGAGAACGGATTAATATTCTGTAGCTGTGATTGTTCGTTTGCCGTTTCAGCCAAGGAGTTCCCAGGACTCAAAGGCAACTGCGTCTATTTCACTGATGATTCCTTCCCTGTAAAACGTGATGCTGATGATTCCTTCCCTGTAAAACGTGACGCTGATTGTTAAGTTTGTCATTCTCCTAAAAATTTAAGCTTATATTTAAGCCTCTAATACACCCCTTCAGTGGGTCTTATAAGTGCTTCAATATTGATTTCTTAAGTTTAAGTCTCGGGTCTTATAAATGGGTCAATATTGATTTCTTAAGTTACCTTTATTTGTTATGGCTTTTCCCCTTATTTTCTGAAAGGAATGCTACACTTTTAGTTTAGCCATCCATATGTAGATCCATACTGGGTTCTGATTTGTTTGCTAAATTTCTTCAAGTAAGCAGAGTAATGCTGAATTTTCAACGCGGTATATACGTATCTCTTGAAGTTCTTAAGGAGATGTTATTCTTCACTGCTTGTTTTCAAGTGTTTTATAGATTTACCTTGCTATGTTCTTTATTAATTGTCTCCTCTTGTGGCAGTACCTTCATGAAGCTATTAGCTATTTCTTTGTTAGATGCAGTCTCACATTACATATAATTTTGGAATAGTTTTTCAAAATTGATTATCTCTCTTCTTTATCTGTCACTATTCATTAGCAGCAAGTGATTCTTATTCATGTTATTTGTAATGCTTATAGTCTGTTTTAATACTTTTCGTAATATTTCTCTATTTATCTTATCTTCTTGGAAATGAATCTACGAAGTGAACATTTAAATATACTAGAAGATCCCCAACTAAAGGGCTTAGCCTCCCTTCACGTTTCAGCAATCCTCCTAATCTAACGTTGTACCAAACTAATCATTTATATTATTATCTAATGGAATAAAATAATAATAACAATAATAATATAAAACTATCAGTTTTCTTGGCTTCCATGTGGGAAATTTTCATATGTGACAGATTTTGTCCTTGGTCATTATTATATTAATTATGAATCCAATCGATTCTGGAACAAAGGAAAAAACAGCAGATCTCTTTTCAATGGTTAAAATTTATTAAGGCTGAGACGTCTTACAAGTTACAGGTAACCCAACTCACCAACCTATTAAACTTTCCTTCTTCTTCCTGTTTTCCCACTAGGGTTTTTGGGTTTTCAGTTTCTTGCCCAACAATGGACACTACCAGAATCACGGGGCTACACCTAGATTGGACCAGTCTTTCCTGATTCCTCTCTGGAAGTATAGTGTTTATATGTTTCGATAACAAAGACATGAAGACTATTATTGCACACTCAAAAGATTCATCTCTTACTAAACAGTTCTTAAAATTCATTTAGTTTACAACCACAACAATCCATGAAAAGCATAATGCTTTGTTAAGACATAATGGGCTTGAAGAGAAACTTACAGTGGGTCTGGAAACAACATAACTCTGCTAGCATCACCCAATTAGAACCTTCAATTGGGTGACAACAATGAGAAGATCTACTACATACCTTCCAATACATTGCATCCAGTTAGGATTAAAAATCAATAACTGAAAATATCACAAAAAGATCACCAGTATCTAACAATTAAAAGTGTAAAAATTGATATAAATTAAGTGAGAATTTATGCATGAAGGATTAAAAGAGAATAACAATTCCATTCATGCAAGTTCAGTTTCAAGACCTTGTAGGACACCCTCATAAATTCTGATTGACAACTTACCTAAAGTCTTTGTAGGACTCCAACATTTAATTACAAGAATTTCTATTGTTATATTAAAAAATTAAAAGACATTACCATACCTCTACAGTGTCAAGAACGTTACAAGAATTTTCTATTGATATATTCCTCTTCATTATTTTTGTTTGCTCTACTCTCGTTTTCTATTCATCACATTTTGTCTTCTATTTTCAACATACTGTAGAAGCAGCTTATGACTATAAGGAAAGATTACTTCAACTATCATTTTATAGAACCTAAATGCTTCTTGTAATGCGGTGTCCGGTTTTCCACAATCACAATTTTTTATTCTCGTTAGAATCGTTAGAATCCACAACTGAAATCATGGTCTTAATAACCAAAAGAAATTTTATTATATCCTCATTAAAACATGCTTAATCATCGTTGCTAATCTTGCTATCGGGTCCGCATCAAGTACCTGAAAAGCTGGCTTATAGTCTGATCTCACCATGTCCTACGGCTTCAGGCAGCTACCAATCCCACTTGGGCACATTCTGCCACAAAATTGAGAAGAAAAGGAAGAGGTTTTAGCTTCTGGGTAGTTGTAGTAGAAAATTATAAACCAATATTGTAAGAGAATCAAGGGGTTTGATTGTTTACATATAAGATTCTAATTTCTCAACTTTAAGGTTTTTTTTACTATGGATCGGGTTCGGAAGATGATGATTCTGGTGATGGGAGGAGTTTTGAAGCCATGTTATTTTTGTTTCCAGTTTTACCTTTTTAAAAGTAAAAGATGAGGAGCTGAATTGGAAAACCAATAAACAGCTACTAAGGGTAACAATATTGATAACATCGTTCGCTGTCAATCATCCATCAAATTGAAAGATTTGTGAAACAAATATAAGCAGAGTGGCAACAGTGTGCAATGTTGGGTAAGGAGAGGAGAGGACCACGCAGATGGTGATTTTAGTGGTAGACAGGGCAGCAGAATAATATTCAACTCTATTGTTATCATAAAGAAAGGGAGTCGAGGAAAAAAAAACCTGATTTGTAGAGGCGTTAAAGAAAAATAGTCTATCCCAATAATCTTTAAATCTATTAATCAACGGTTCATTTAACTGATTAACGGTTCATTTAACTGGTTAATGGTTCACTTAATGAATTAACGGTTTACTTAACGAATAGAATTAATGGATAGGATTAACAACTCACCTTAAGAGGTTAACAGTTTTATTGGAATATTAACGGAATAACGGATTTAGTTAAGTAGATCCAAAGATTATTGAGATAGGATATTTTTCTTTAACGTCCTCTAAATTTGGCGTAAAAATATATTTTTCTTTAGCATCCTCCAAATTTAGCTATTTTTTACGCTTCCTATTTTATATTATATGAACCTAGTTGCTTCTTGTACTGCTATATCCGGTTGCCACAACCACGTAATATAATATACAATTATGTCCCGACTACTGGGCACCAGCAAACCGAATTTTGTTACCATATTGAGTTGTATGAAAGAGGAGTTACGCGATATGATTGTAGAAGAAAATTTTAAAAATTAATTAATTTAAAAATTTATGATATTAATTAAGATTGATAACGATACAATCATGCAAAAATGTTATATAAATATGTATTAAATTTTGTAAGTTTGATACTACTTTATTTAATTGGAAAAGCCTAAACTTAGAAGCGTTATATTACACTTTTAAATTTTATATAAAATTGATGTGACATGATCATGTCGGCAATTATATAATCTCTTAATTAAAAGGAACAAAGAATTGTTCCTATGTAATAATTATTTACATTGAAGTAATATATATATTTATAAAAACACTACTCTGCTTCTTAATATCTATTACTCTGTACACACATACATTCTCATATTTACAAATAACTGAAGATCAATAAATCGAGCGTTTAGCAGCTGAGTCAACTCGCTACCAGCACTGGTCCGTCTCCCAATTCCGACCTGAATATCCCGAAAATCCGGAGACAGTAGTCAACGGTCTGCTTCGGCGGAAAAGTTTCTGGTCATAGACGGCGCGTTTTTCAGGATCGGATAGAGTGCAGTAAGCGGTGTGAATCTTGATGAACGCGTCGGCCGACGAATCCTTCCGATCAATCGCCGCAACATCGGGGTGGCAAACCCTCGCCAGTCGCCGGTACGCGGTTTTTATCTCCTGACTACTGGCTCCAATAGGTATCCCGAGAATCGCGTAAAGCGACGCACAAGACTCCATCCGCCGGCGTGGACTCGGATACGTGCAGGTGGAGGTGGAGGTCGAGCTTGTTTTTTCGGTTGAATAACGTGCTGTCGTTGTTGTCGCGGTGGCTGAGATCGGTGGATGGAGTTTAACACGTGGCGGTGCGGGAGAGGAGGATTTGAAATTGGTGGAGAGAACCGGAGAGAAGAGAAGTACAGAGGAGGAGAGCATAGTTATAGTAACAGTTCGTGTGGTTGTAATGACTGATGATATGGAGGTTTCGGGATTATATACAAATGAGAAGAGTTAAATAACGGTTTTTAACCAGAGTTAAAATTGTTGAAGGGTTAGAAATAGTAGTTAATGATAATGCTTAGGATCCTCTATAGATATTCATTCCTATATATAGGTGGGGTCAGGTGACGAGTCAGCTTTTAGTTTATCCACTTTCTGAGTCATCTAAGGGCACCTCGCTGACTCCTAGTTCCAGCCCTTTTTTCTAAAAACTTATTTAATTTAATTTTGAAAATATTTCAGCCGTTGGATCTTTGGCGCTGATCCGACAATATTGATATGAAGTGTCTATGCTTTGGTTTTAGATAGGATCCTGTGAACATGGATTTCTCTTTTTTTTTTTTTTTTTTAAGAGATCGGAGGGTAACGTGAATCGTGATTATGGA